>VYZW01001241.1:199167-240159 GCA_013401315.1 Balaeniceps rex | reverse complement strand
GGCCGCCCGGGGGCCGGCGGGAGGGCGCCCGTCGCGGGCCAGCAGTCGCGTCCTCACCCGGCGCCGCCCGCAGGTCTGCCGCGGGCCCGCCGGCCGACTCCCAGGCAGCGGTGGGAGAGGAGTGGGTCAGGCTGCCCGGGGCCGCGCTGAGCCCCTCCGGGGGGAGACGTCTCTGCCTTCCGCCGCCGAGAGGGAGCCCTTCGATGCCGTCAGCGGGGCAGGACTCCGCCGGGCCACCTGCAACTGGGCCGAGCGCAGGCTGGCACTGCGGCGCTGCTGCCGCCCGCTGAGGCTTCCCCTGCTGTCTGGCCTGCGTTGGGTGCCGGGACAAACCCGGGACGCTGAATTAGGTACGGTGCTCGGCAGGGTAACTGGAGCACAGTCACAACGGTCGAAAGGCTGGCTGGCTTCTTACGGTTTTCTTCTCCTAAGTTACTCTTACTTACCCAAGGAGTGCAGTGAAGGAATTTTCTAGCTACGGAAGTACATCTTCTTTGTCAGAGCCCCATACATCTTCCGCTTTCATGTTGTAACTAAAATATTACGATTTGGAAAACTATGACATGAAGTCATAGCTTTGGAAAACCATGACATGAAGTTACAATAGCCCTTTCCTACTGAAAAGGTTAAGTCTTTCACAGGTTGTGTCTATGGCTTAGGCTTAAGATAAATACCATGTTGACATTCATGCCGTAAAACAGAGTATTATCATAAACCTAGGTGGAGTTATCACAATTATACATACCCTTCATAACAATTGAGGAACCCTATAACTCAGAATCTGATATAAACTCATCCAACATCGGATTCTGTATCAAGTAGGCCAACGCAGAAAGCGTACCCAGAAGGTTGGATAGTCATCCCTCACCCTCAAAGCTTAAATGCAGAGGAGGGAGACTGCTTCTTCACTCCCACTCTGTAAATGATAGATTTTATTTGGAGGTATGACAGCTTCACTCACAAGTGCTGTGAGATTCACTGATGACAATCACATTAGAGCTCCAGCATCAACTTCGATTTATAAGGTGCTCCTGAGCCGGTAAGGGCTTAACTTGAAGGAAAACAGCAAGGGTTTTTTTTAGTTCTGAGTTGTATAACGTCATGGTGGCTTCTTAGTGCACGAAAAGGACATTTTTAAATGAGCAGTTTGGTAATTGTATCTTTAGTATTTGTAATAAATATACAACGTCCCTCTGAGAAATAAAGCAATAAATTTAAAATATTGCCTTTTGCAGATTGATACAAATTGCAGTTCAAACTGCATGTCAAAATATCCAAGGCTCTTCTTGTGATGTTTGTCTTTCTGGAAGAGAAATGCTGTTACAGGTAAGGAAATCTGATTGTCTGCAATCAAACCAGCCGAGAGTCCATAAGATGATACATGATTTCACGACTTTTAAGCTGCCTTCCTTAATAGTTCTATAAAAACCTGTAGCAAGCTGCTAATTATGTAGCTGAGAAGACAGTTTTAAGGCATGTTTTAAAAGTCACTATGGTACAGCTTTTTCATACTGATTTCCATCTATTACTTTGCCACGTTTAAAGTATGCTCTGAATATTTGTTAAATATGCAACCTGCAGGTGCTTTTGAATTTGCATTGAGCCATTGATACAGCTTTCACTGAAATGTAGCCCTCACCAACTTGCCTTTCTGAATCATAACATGACCACGTAAAGTTTCTGCTTGCTTAAATGTTAATGTCAATAGTTTTGTCCTGACTTTAATTGTGTCAATATTTTTTGTCCCTTAGATCTTCTTTGTTGGGATATAAATATCTTGACTGCAGAGTAATCAGATAAAATAAAGTGTAAATAATTGAAATTATGTGTAAACTGTGGAAGTCTTGTGCAAAATACATTTTTTTTTTTTGCCTAAAGATAACTGAGTGACAAGGCAGGAAAAACTGCAAGCCAAACAAACAAGCTTGCTTTACCAATTTATCATTCTGGTACAACAGTAGATGAACCAATTAAACTTGTGTCTGTTATTTGGCATCGGTGATCTTTAATGTGTTTGTACTGATGTCATTCAAAAGGAAAGCTAAATCATTAACTAGAAGATAAAGCACAACATGAAACTGGATATAGTTGAATCAATTTTGAGCCTGTATGCCCTTTATAATCCCCTGCAGTCATTTGTATTTGTTTCTGGAACCATTTATTAGTCTATCCCATCTATGTATATTATTGTCACCAGAAACTTCTAACACCCTTTTATTGATGTTACTTGAAAGGTGTATTAAATCAGTAAATGTTAAGATACTAAAATGTAGTAGATAAAACCATAAAATAGTAAGAGAACCGTATATAGTAACAAAAACCATAGGAGGAACATGCAAGTCTGTTCACTCTTGGTTTGCTGCTGTTCACAAATCCTCAATCCGTACAATCCTTTGTAAGTCTGAGACAGACAATTTTTCCTGGGGAAAAAAAAATAAATATTCTAAGCAAGTCTACTGTAATAGACTTTTTTTTAAATATCACAACTTTCAGATTTGCACATTGAATTTGAAAAAACATGGAATAGTCCAGCAATATCATTTTATCCATTTTCTAGACTATGTGTGGAACTCACACATAGAACTTCCTTGTCCTTTCTTGTAAGAAGGGTTGTGTGTATTGATGATCCCATGTAGTATCCTGTGTGATGTTCCCATATTAGAGGGGAAAAAAAAAAGAGACACAAGACAAACAGTAAATGTGTAGCAGGAATTGTATAGTAGGCGGCCAAACAGTATAGAGCACTGAATCGACATGTAATGGCCTTGATTTCTTCTACATCTTTGATCACAGCCAGAATTTGGAAGTGGAACATATAGGTACTTGTGATGGCAGAACAATCAAGGGACATCTAGAAATTCAGTATGCTGCACAAGGAATAGGGATGATGTAGAAGTCACTGGAAGTCACCCGAAGCAGCTAAAATGTGTTTCACTTTCCTGTTCTCTCATATGCATTTTGATTCAATGGCAATAGATACACAAACATAGAGAAGCTTTATTCACCTCTTAATAAGGAGTAAGTTGAAGGACATTTTTTATAAAAATCCTTCAAATTAAGTTTTGCAGCTCTTCAGATAGCCTCCCAAAGTATTCTTTGAATATTTTTGAATATTTCGTGTTTTCCATACATAAAGTAACTCTTTGTCTTTGAATTTAATGCACCTCTTTCAATTTAAGGGTGACTAAATATGCAGTGCATGAGGACATCTAGTTCATCAGCAGTTCTCTAGAAGACATAGCTATTCTCTTTTTCTAGTGATAAGTGTGGAAAGTGTGTATTCTTACAGTATACCAGCTATAAAAAAATTCATAGAACTGAGTCCACAGATCAGATTTGTGCTGTGTTTTATAGTCTGAATCCCAGGTTACTCTCTTACTCCATTTTACTTACTTAGAGAGCCAGTGGAGCCGCCTGAGAAATTGTCTTAACATTTTTTTGTTTGTTTTTTTTTAAACGAATAGCTCAAGTAAATTAGAAGGGGCAAAAAGGGGGCAGGGGGATACACTAGGAAGGGAAACAAAGCCGTTGTCAGGGAACAGCAAGGGCCAGCTGCTCCCTAAGGGCCAGGGAGCCAAAAGGGGGACCCCAGGGCTAGCAAGGCAGGGGCCTTTCTGGCCAGGACCCACCTGGTGATACCTAAGCGAGGAAGCCTAGGGGAAGGTGCCAGGATCCCCCAAGAATCCAAATCGTCAGGCAAGTTCACAGTGATGAGGCAGGGCTGAGGCCAGGACATCAGTTTGCAGATCTGGATCAGCAGGGCTCATAGCCAGATCAGGGCTGTGGCTGAACTGGAGACCAGCTCCCTATAGCATCTCTAAAAGAAGGACTGATAGTCCCAAATTGAGCTTAAATAGAGCTCCAGGCCCTTGGGCGGGGTTGGTGGGGGGGGGTTGCAGGTCAGGGTTTTTAAGGCTCAGTAGTGCCCTCAGGGCCCTAGCAGCCAGAAGCACAAGAGGAGTGTTAAGGAGTAGTAAGGGCAGGCTGCTCTATAAAGGGAGTGGAGCTGAGAGTGACCACAAGTCAGTTAAGGCCCTACATACCTGACCAAGGTGAGTAGAGCTGTGCATAGCTAAGTTCAGCCAAGGGTCCAGATAGTTAGACAAGCCCATTGCAATGAGGTAGGTCCAACATCAAGTTGAAAAGCAAAGTCAGAAGGTCAGGTTTGGTGACAGCAACCAGTATCGGTGCTAGCCCAGCAGCCAGCAGGGAAGTCTATACTGTTAAGGCAGGTCCAAGGTCAAGCAAGAATATCGAGTCTGTGGGTCAGGGTCTGGATATGGCCAGACACAGGTATGGCTGTAATATCATGAAGACAGATACTAGGGGTGAGAGATTCTTCTTAAACACAGTTCTTGAGTGGGGGAGGGGAGATCCCTCTTGTGGTTTCTTAGAGCTTGTTCTTGGCATCCTGGACCTGGAGGAGATGTTGTTCCATGCCAGGGTGCTGGCCTTGAGCACAGGCAGCTGAACTAGGAGAGGGGAGCATCCTCTAGGCCCAGACAAGAGATAGTAGGAGATGAGCTAACCTTTCCTTAACTAACAGTGTTTCTCTCTGAATGAAGGAAATGATCTTTTGCTGTCTAGATGCTAAGAACTAGTGGGAGTCTTAGAAGTCTTTTCCAGAGGAACCCTGTGAAGTGAAGAAAGAGAAGAGGTAGGACAACCTCTGGCAGAAATAGCAAGTGAGGGAAATACAGCTAGTGTTTACTGAAGGAGAGCAAGCAGGTAAAGCATGTTATTGGAAAAGAAATCCTCTCCCCTCAAGAAAAATGGGTAGAAAAATGCAATGAGGTGAACAGGCAAGAAATGGGAAGGCCAGTTTTTGATTCATGGATAATGTGGTGCTGAAGTCAAGGAATGGGAAGTAAGACAAGAAGAGATGAGGGGATGCTGTGGGGAAAATACCTTATGTCCAATCTGGAGGATTGAACTGGACATTTCTGGTAGCTGGCTTGTTTCAGTGGCTAATAGAGACTTGCTTCTGGAGAAAACTGAATTTTGAAATTGGCAGCATACCCTTGGCTTGTATGTTTTTCTGGCTACAGTGTCTGTTTATACAGTGAAGGTTTAGTGTGTAGTCAGTTATACTTCAGCTGTTCATTCCCAAATATTAGCTCTCCTAAGTATGTTCTCTTCTTACATTGCTACTGTAGAAAAGCATCTTTATAGCTCTCAATATTAATTCACTTCTGTTTTGTTGTTTTTCCTTTATGTCAAAGAAGAGACATTAAGCAGATCACCAAACTTTTTACACAGTAAGTGAAGTCATAAATTATTCTGAAGGAAAATGGCGCCAATGGTCTATAGAAGTGAGCATTACTATTACTATACATCTTTCTATATGTCTGAAAAGGAGAAGGAAAACATTAAAAAAGAGAAAGAAGAGCAGTTAAGGAAAAGAAAGTCTGAAGTTGTGGAGATGGGCAAATCTCTGCGAAGAGGAGAACAAGAATGGGTGAAATTATTATGCAGGAATAAGAAGCGTCAAGAATGGAGTCGGAAGTTGAAGTCACTCCTGTGAGCACCAGGAGCTGAAACTGATCTTATTGAAAATAGAGGAAAATGTGATAATGGGAAGGAATATAAAATGAGAATGTGTTGACCAGAAGACACTTTATTTTTTCTTTGCATTAAGGTTGATATGTTATCTTTTTAAGGTAATAAGGTTTTACTCAATCTTGTTTTCTATTGTTCTTTCACCAACATGTTGGCAAATAGTGTAAATTTTAGTTGCTTTTATTTTATTTCATACAAAATGCAGTTAACTCTATGCTGCAAACTACTACAAGCTAGGAAACTGAAAGCCAAGGCTGATATTCTATGTTTTACATACCCTGTAGGCAACCTAAATACTTAAGAGAATGCTTTGAGAGCATTGTCAGTTTTAATTTTGTATTGCATAGCTTCTGACAGTTTGTTAAATACATATATGAATTATTTAAAAAACACTTATGTACATATTTAAAGAACAGTCTATTTGTAGATCTTCAACTCACTGTTTCAACACATATTCATGTACTATGTTTTTCAAGGCTTTTTTTAACACGGGATTTTCAGCTAAGGGAAGAGTGTAGACCATTTATAATTTCTGAAATAACTACCATACAACCCATCTTGGTCAATAAAAATGAAGACCAATTTCTGTGTATTTTCCCTGATACAGCACCAGGCAGAACTCCAAGTTTTCGTTTCTGTGAGTTCTTTCTCAACAGGAATGAGTGAGAACTGAGTGGGTTTTGTTTGTTTATTTTTACCTTTAGATACTATGTATATAAACAAGAGCATGGAATTTATCTCTGTAATTTCTAAAAGTATTTGACAAAATGGTTCTTTGAACAGAAGCACTGTGTTCGGGTTTTTTAGGGTGTTTTTTTTAAAAAAAAAAAAAAAAGAGGAGACTCATTATTGTTTTAATATGTCAAAAGCAGTTGTTAAGGTCATGGTGGATCCAGTTTTGGTCAGTTACAATACTGAAATAATTGCAAGAATTTTTGCTGTTACAGATGATAGAAAAGGTTTGTTTTACTTGCTCTCAAGACTTAGTTTAGAATTTCTATTAATTCCTATTACCTCTGGAATTGTATGTTGCTTTTTAATATTAGTTTACTAAAATTCTGGAACAGTATCTTCTGGAGAAAGCAATGCTCTGTCTTCTGGTTAATTCAGGAATCTTGGTTCTCCTTGGATCTACTTCCCTTCACTTGGGGGGGTCCTCCTGAAGGCACTGGGCCAGAATCTGATGATGTTCAGGCTCTTTTTTCATTCGGGCTAGGTAAAACCTGAGTTTTCAGCCTCTCTGGCATCTTGTGGATATGACTTGGAATTCCACCATTTCAGACCGCTCTGTCATAGCTGGGGCCTCAGCTGTATCACAGGCAATGATGAGTCCGCAACCTCTGGATCCTCTTCTGTTGCTTCAGAAAACCAAGAAGGGAAAAGCTGCAAGTCGTGACTGTTACTCGTGCGCTGTTCCTGCGGAGATTTCATCGGGGTCTTCTCAAGCATGCACTGGTGGCAGAACGATTTCTGCTGTCAGAAGTACGGCATAAAGAAGAAGGGAAAGGCCACCGGTCACAACAAGCCATAAAAAGAGTCCTAAGCCTCTGCTGGATGACCCAGTATGTGTGTGGGTATGACTCAACCCCAGAGTTTCCTCCGCATGCGGAAGTGAGATAATCCCACTATAGCCTTAGTTAATTAGCGTTATGTTCATAGGAGAGGAACAGTGTGAGTAATTCTTTCCTTTGAAAGAGACCTTGATAGACCTTCCTGTGGGAGTCATGAGCAGAGATTTCAAGATTTGGCTTGATATTAACAGTAAAAAAAAATAAATATCATGGAGGCATTAGAAGCAGCAGCAGCAAAGGGGGGAAGGAAAAATGTCCAACACTTTATAAGCGTGGGGGGAAAAAACCCTAACTGAAATAACAAAATTCACAAGTGATTTGTAAAACGGAGGCTCTAGTTACCAAAATGCCTAATTAATTTTCCTTATTAGGTTGCTCATAACATTAAAATATTATTTTCTCTAAAGTATTGCAGTAGCAAACATTCAGATAGCCTAGGTAGATCTTTTAAGTAAATTGCATTGGCTAGAGGAGTTGAATTTTGTTATTAACAGTGGAAAAAGAAAAGGTAATTGAAAAGGTTTCTTGTGGTTTGGAAATGCCTTCCAAATATTCATTAAACATTTAAGCGACTAAATTTGCAGAATATGTTCCTGACACTGGCACTGGTTCTGTGGTATTTCTCTCATCAGATGGAAGTAGTGTGTGTTATGCAGAGTGCATTCATGCATAAACAATATCATTTTCATAAATTAAAACCTCCCCTGCAGAAGGAACATCTGTGCCTGCCTTTGAATAAAAGATGGTGGCATGTGAGTTGCCCCTTGACTGACTAGAAGAATCCTTATGTTTAAGAAGAAGGCGCATAACCAAAAGGCGAGCGAGCCTGGGTCAGCTTTTTCAATTTTATCTGAAAAATTGTCACTCATTCCTCCCCGCCCTCCCCACCCCGGGTTATCTAGGGTATATTTATCTGTGTTGCCACTGACTGGGAAAGGTTAATCGGGTGCTTGAAAAGTTGCCTTTTGCTTTCTTCATTTTCAGATTCAGCAACAGTTTTGGTGTGCGGAGCTGTGGGCTCAGGCAAAACGCAGGGAGATGCTGCAAAATGCCTCAGCTGGCGTCGCAATTAATTTTCAGCATGTTTTTAGCACGGAAGACTGGCCGTAGGGGTGCTGCAGTACCAACACGGGTTTGCAATGCTTACGCGTTGGATTTCTGTAGTTATAACCCCCTTTTAAAATAGGCGTCAGTAGCGTGATTTCTCATGAAAAAACGCCTGCATCCACAGGAGAGCCCGTTCACTTTCTGCTGTACTTAAGTGAAATATTTATGAAATACCTCTGCTTTGTGACAGGTTTCATATAAGGTATTTCAGGGAACGTCTTAAATCTATTTCCGAGGGTCGGAGGCAAAGACCTGTTGATCATTGCTCCTGGTCATTAGGGGAATTGCTCTCCCGCAGGTTGTGTCTCGGGGTTTCTTAAGCCCCAGAATAATCAGTGAAGATTAGAGAAACACGTGTTCCGCGTCTGGGAGGAGGGGGAGACGGCGAATCGATAGCGCTGGACCCAGGGCTGGCTTGCGGGGGGAAGGAGCACCTGCCGCCGGCGAGGCCGAAACACCGTTTTCGCGGTGCACCGGCCGGGTGCGGGGAGCCCCGCCGGTGCCGCGGGACGAGGCGCCCCCGGCCCCGGCCATCCCCCCAGTTCTCCCTCCGTGGCCCGAGAGGGGAGACCCGCGGGTGGGCGGCAGACGCTGCGCCGGACGGAGCCTCCCCGCCCGTGGGCTGCCGGAGCGGGCGCGGGGCGCTCGGCGCTCCCCAAACCGGCAGCCGCATCTCCCGGGCGAACCGCGTCTCTGCCCCCGTTTCCCTAATTCAACAAATCAGCATTGCAAATGCCCAGTTTCGCCGTAAACAAACGAACAAAATCCCCCCCTTCCTTCCCCCGGAACCCCTCAAGGTAATTAAAGAATCCGTGTCCTTTTTTTTAGTCCAATTTTATTCTACAAATAATAAGTGTTGCACCTTTCATGAGCTATCCGAATAAAACAATAATCCCATAGGAATTACTTACACTAAGAAAAAAGAAATAATAATCACATTTAAGGAGAAATGCAACAGTCGACCAAATGTTCAATACTATGTTGTTGCCAAAGGATGGATGTTTTTCTAAAATCCCAGTGTGCATTACACCATAATATACAGGATTACAAACAAAATTACAGTACAGATTGATTCCAGTTGAACCAGCGTTACATTTCAAACAGCACTTATTCTGGACTGCATTGTACATGCAATAGCTATTGTTCTAATTACGGATTAAATGGTTTGAATTTGTTTCAAGCTACCGTACTAATCGACTACAATAGGTATATAGCCCGACTTTAACAACCTGATTAGTTTTAGGTTCCGATTTATAAGATGAGCATATGACAACCACGGATTGTGTGAACATGTATAAAATCATGCATTTATATCGCCTGGAAACATTAACATCCTCAAGTTCTCTTAAAAAAAACCCACAAACCAAAAACCACGGAATGCCGAGGGGTTCAAAGACTAAAAAGAAACAGTGCAAATTGTATGTGATAGTCAAGCAGCTTTCGATTTAAAAAGGGTGTTGGCATTTGCTTATAATCTTTATGTACAAGTTTGTGCAAGTAATGTGTTGAATTGATATGTTTTAATAGAAAATAAGTCTCTCGTTCTTATATCTTCTCAAGACCTAGGGGATCTGGTTCTTGTTGTAGGGGGGAAAGGAAAAAGAAAAAAAAAGGGGGGGGGGAGAAAAAGAAAAAAGATACTTTCATGGGAAAGAAATTGCCCGGATTGTGCATTTTTTTTTCTTCTCCAACTATTTGAAAGGAAAGAAGTGCTAAGGCAACATAACTTCTCTAAGCACTTTTCTGCTGGTTTAAATTAGTTAAATTATTTTGTATAAATTAGATATAATTCTACCTTTCCAATATGTATAAAAATTGATGAAGCTGCATGGTTTAAAATAGGAAATTCACGTTATAAAAAGTCATTAAAAATTCTGTACAAAATCACAACAAAATAATTCAGCATGGGAAAGGTAACAAGTAGTAAAACGTTGGTTGAAAAATATAGATTTCATATATATTTTGTAATTGGCCCATCGCTAGTTTAAAAATTGCATAGATCCTAATTATTGCTTGTGATTTTGTTATCCCGATCAGGTAATTGACGCGATCCCAATGCCCCTACCCCAAATTTACAGCGTCGCTCCGAGGAGCAGAAGCAAGACAGCGGGCGAGCGGGGGCGCGGCGGCCCCCCAAGGCAGCGGCGGGACCCGCCGGGCTGCCCGCTGTAAACAAGGCGGTGGCCGCCGGCCGGCGGGCGGCTGGGCTCGGCTCTTCCCCTCTCCTCCCCTCCCGCGGCGGGGGGGAGGCTCAGTCGTGGAAGATGGCGTTGAGCTGGGCGCTGAGGACCCGCTCGTGGTGGGGGTGGCCCTCGTAGGGCGCCAGGCCGTCGACCGGGATCTCGCAGCGGGAGGCGGCGGCCGGGAAGATGGCGGCGTGGGCGGGCGCGGCGGCCAGCGCGGCGGCGGCGGGGTAGTGCATGGTGAAGGCGTAGCTCTTGTCGAAGTCGGCGGCCGGCTCGTGCTTGAAGGAGAAGTTGCCGTTGACGCTGAGGGGCGGGCTGAGCGGCCCGTCGAAGGCGGGGCTGGCGCCCTCCGCCAGGCCGCTCTCGAAGAAGGGCTCCAGCGCGGCGCCGTAGGCGTGCGGCGGCTTGAGGTGGAAGAGGTGGGAGCTGTCCATGGTGCCGTAGGGCGGGCTGGGGAGACCGGGCGACTGGTAGGGGTAGGGGTGGGCCGGGAAGGGGGCGCCCGCCGCCGCCGCGTGGGGCGGCACCTCCGGGCTCTGCTCCGGGAGGAAAGTCCGCGGGTTGAGCTGCAGGCAGCCGGCCACCAGGTTGGTGGTGGGCTGCGACAGGCCCTTGCAGAGGGTCTGCACGAAGGAGACCAGGTCGGGGCTCTTGCCCGAGCGCAGGATCTCGGAGAGCGCCCAGATGTAGTTCTTGGCCAGGCGCAGGGTCTCGATCTTGGAGAGCTTCTGCGTCTTGGAGTAGCAGGGCACCACCTTCCGCAGGTTGTCCAGGGCCGCGTTCAGGCCGTGCATGCGGTTGCGCTCCCGGGCGTTGGCCTTCATGCGCCGCAGCTTGAACCGCTCCATGCGCGCCTTGGTCATCTTCTTCTTCTTGGGGCCCCGCCTCTTGGGCTTCTGGTCGTCGTCCTCCTCCTCCTCCTCTTCTTCCTCCTCTTCGTCCAAGTCGTCCTCCTCGTCCTCCTCCTCGCCGTTCCGAAGCGAGTCCTCCTCGGCCTCGGCGTGCAGACCCTCCAGGTCCTCCTCCTTCTTGTCCACCTCGTGCTCCTCGTCCTGGGAGCTGAGGCACTCGTCCGTCCAGCTCGGGGGGCCCTGGGGCTGGGGATCGCCCATCAGCCCACTCTCGCTGTACGACTTGGTCATGGTGAGCCTCTGCGTCGCGGAGGAGACAGAAAAGAGCCGGATCAGCACCCAGACCGGTGGCGGCGGCCCCGCGCAGTGAACCTCGGGGAGAAGCCGCCCGCCCCCCGTCCCCTCCCGAGGGAAGCCCCGGCTTCCCCACGGTACCAGCGCAAACTTTTAATTGTCTCCGCTGTCCTGCCTTATAATTAAGTTGACATGTGTTCAAATGCCATTACGTAACTCGCCGATATTAGCGGGGCAATATAAGCAGATTATGTGCGCGGGAGGCAGCCCGGGCGGCACGACGCGGGCAGACCAAGCGGTTTAAAAAAAAAAAAAACAAAAAAACAACCAAAAAACAACACATTTGGCGAATCGGGGAAGGACACACGGGACACCCACGGGGACGGATGGCCGCCCGTGACGCCTGTCCCTGCGGCTCCCCCTCGCCTCCGCCTTGCGCGGGGCTCCCGCACCGCCCCGACGGGCGCCGGCACCTGCTCCCCCAGACCGACGCTGCTCAACCTCTCCCGGCGAGGCTCCCCCGCTCCCGCCTCCGCCCCCGAGCATTGCCCGCGGTAACAGGTGCGGGACCGGCCCCGGCTTTCCGTCTCCGTCATCCCCTCCGCCGGAGGCGGGCATCGTCCCCCCGCTCCCCGCGGGGGCCTTTTGTGGGTGGCCGCGACCGTCCCCCGGTCGCACCGGGCAGAGCGGGGAGGAACAATGCCGGTCGCCCGCCGGGACGCAGCCTGGGGGGGACCGCGGCGGCCGCCCGCCGCGCGGGAGAGGGAGCTGGAAGTTAGGAGGTGCATAGGTGGAAGCACGTACACATATATAATATGTGTGCGTATAGATGGGCGCACATGTACATATTTATAGTGTGTATGGACGCACATACACATTTACATACATATAGGTATACACACACAGGTATATGTATGGATGGATACAGGTGTGCGCACACACAGCTGCCTGCGCACGCCGGCAGGAACGACCGCCGGTTCCCAGGACCGCAAGCGACAACATAAACCGATGCCGCTCCGGCAGCAGCAGGTCCCGCTCGCCCCGACCCCGCAAGCTCCTCTCCCACCCCGGTAGCCGCCGCCAGCAACCCCTTTCCCGCGGTGTGTAGGGGGGACAGGGGACCCGGGTTCCCGTTACCTCCGTTGCTCAGCCTCTCCGGCGCGGTGACGGTCTCATAACCCCGGCACAGCTCTTCGTGCGAGGGCACCGCGTGGGGTGGGTATTTTTGTTCTTTTTTTTTTTTTTTTAATTTCCCGAGGTTGCGTAGCGCCGGGCTCCCCCGTTATATAGCGGGACCGAGGATGCGCGGCGGGGGGCCGGCACCGGGACCTGGGTACCGCGGCGATCGCTACCGCCCAACGCGCCTGCGCCCCGCCCCGCGCCCCGCCCCGCCCGGCGGCACGCGCCATATGGCCGCCCACGTCAGGCGCGGTGGTGGCTTCTCCCCCCCACACACGTGACACCCTTATTTGTATGCGGCCGCGCGCCCGCCCGTTAAGCCGCCACGCCCTTTGTGGCCCGCCGGGCGCCGCCATCTGTCACCGNCCCCGCCGCCCCTTCCCCCCCCCGCCGTGGCTTTCTCCGGTGCTGGGGGAAACCGCGTCCCGGGGATGCTGTGCCCCTCGGTCTGTCCTGCCGTCTGGGGTAAAGGCTGTTTCGCTTTCCCCGGGTTTTTGGTGGAAATACCGCCGGTTAAACGGGGAGTTTGGATGAAAGATGCCGAGCGGTGGCTTTAAAGTCTTTAAACGCCTCGGCGGAGTTTGCAAAGACCGCCAAATTATAGAGATGCGCTTTAACGAGGGAGGTATCCCCCCCTTGCGTGATAACGCGGGGAGCTTTGCTACCGACACGCGTTATCCGGAGATTTAATCAATAAAAAGGAAAAAAGAAATAGTTTATCTTCGCTTCATGCGGCTTTCAATGCGAAACCAGTAATTCGGCCCTGCGGAGACATTCGAATGATATTTTTCCAGGTCGGGTTGTTTTTAAAACGTTTCTCTCCTGTTCGTGACCTACATAGCCCTGGGGCTGGCAGGAGGGGACTCCGGGGGACGTTTGCCTTCTCGGTAATCAAATACGAAGGACAACCGGCTGCGTTTTGTTCTTTCCAAGCTGCCCGGTTCTCCGTGCGAAGCGAGGGGCGGCAGCGCGGCGTGTGCCGCCGGCTCGGACGGGCAGGGCTGGAGCGGGGCAGGGTCGGGTCACCGGCGGCTGCGGCCCTTCCCTGGGACACGGCCGGGAGGAAAGCGCCGGTGCCTGCCCACCTAACGGCAGCCCCTGCCCGTGGCGAGCCCCTCTCTGCCCGCAGAGGCGCCCCCGAGGCAGGGGCCGGGAGAATGCCCGTGCCCCGGGCGGCAGGGCAGGGCAGGGCAGGGCAGGGCGTCCCGCCGGGCCGGACGCCCCCTCGGGAGCGCGACCCCGTTAGCGGGGGAGCTACCGGGGCTGCCGCGCTGCTGAAGCGGACGCGTTTTGGAAGCGGTGAGGTTTGAACAGATTTTGAGGGCGCAGGAGAGGGATGAGGCTGGGCCAGCCCTGTCTCGGCTGCTGGAAAATGTCACCCGCGTTTGGATGGGGCTGACTGGGAATACACCCGGCGTGTGGGGCGCTGGGGAAACCCCGGGCAAAAACACCAGGAGGAGTGCACTGGCAGAAAGCTCAATCCCGGGGAGCGGTGGGAGCTTTGGGATGCTCGTGTGCCTGAGTGCGTTCAGTACAGTCAGCTTCCCCGAGAACAAAATAAAGTCAACAAATTGTCGATAGAAAGATAAGTAGACAGACAAGTAGACAAATAAAGAGGCAGCCAGTCGGACAGAGGGGCTTAAAGCCCGTCGAGCGGCGCCGGGTGAGGGGACACGCGTGGCCGCGGAGGAGCCGGGCCGGCAGATACGAGGCACTCCTCGGTGCAGCCCGTCGGGGCGGAGGACGGGCGCTGCGCTCCGGCTGCGGCGGGGCTCTGCCCCACCGGCTTCATCCTTCCCGCTACTCTCGCGGCTCCGGCACCGCTTCTCCTCCCGGATCTCCCAGGCAGCCGGCTCTGCCTTCCCGGCTCGGGCCGTCCCCTGCCTCCGTGGCTCCGGTTTCCCACCTTCTCTGCCTCTCCTCTTCTCCCAGCCCCATGATTTTATCGCTCCAAGCGTCTCCTTTCCCCCCCGACCTCCAGACTCCTCCTTCTCCATCTGGCTCCTAATTCGGCTTCTGCTTATTTTCCCTCTCGAATCCTTTCTTTTTTTCTTTTTTCTTTCTATTTNGGCCCGTCCCCCCCCGCCCCACCGGCTCCCGCCTCATCTGCCGCCTCCCGGCCCCGGCAGGAGGGGAAGCCCCGGGGCCGGCCCGGGCCCGGAGCGGCGGCGGGGAGCGCATCCCCTCCGCGGGTCGCCGCCGGCGCTGAGCCCTGGCCCGGCCAGGGAGGGGCGGGAGGGGGGTTTGTTGCGGGAGGAAGCAGCGCTGTGGAAACGCCTTGCAGTTGTCCGGAGCGCGAAATCCGCTCCCGAGGAAATCTCTTGGGTTTGCGGCATTATCTTAATTAAGATAATTGATTCATATTGCACCTGCGAGAGTGTGGGAGAAGGATGCCTCCCCAAATAGCTTAAAGCTATTGGAGAGAGGAAGCCGCGCTTATAATTTAGCGAGTGATTTACTGCCTGGGCAGCCCGGGCTCTCTCCTTTCGCTGTCACGTTTCCCGCTCCCTCTCTCTCCAGCGAGGCACCCACACAAAGCCCGAGGGCTATCCTAAATAAAGAAAGAGACAGGAAGGTGCCCCTCCGCGCTCCGCCTGTTCCCCCGGCCCCGCTCGGCACGGCCCCTCCATCCCACCGCTCCGCTCCGCGGGCGTTTGCCCGCCCGGCCCCATCGCGGGGCCGCCCCGCTCGCCCCTCTCCAAACGCCGCGGCGGGAGGAGGGGGCGGGCGGAGAGGGCAGCGGCGTCGCACGCCGCCCGGAACGCTCCGAGCGATGATGGCTTGCTCCAGCCGCTGCCTCTGCTCAGGGACTGCCGGGGAGAATAACGCTTTAAAACACCGCCCTCGTACCGGCTGGGTGCTGGGGTGCGCCTGTTTCGCACGAGCTGCTCTCTAGGATACAAGTACAGCTGGGCTCGAAATTGGTGCGAATGATTAAGGTGCCTTTTCTGCTCTTTTTTTCTCCCCCTTAAGTGTGTATTAATTTTATTGAGCCTTTCCCCGTTAGATAAATGCTGTTGTTGTTTTAATTCTATAAATGTAAACTTCTATTTAGTTAATGGAAAATACATCACCACTGAGGTTTAATTATCAGCTTTTTAAATGACTCTTTTAGTCAAGTGCACATAATTATGAAATCACAATAGATTTAAAATATAATTCAAATGGATTAAAAAAAACCCCAACAAACAAATCAGAGAAGTACGTACCATTAAAGCAAATGTCTAAATTGTATTGGTAGGCCAGCTACCGCCTCAGCTAAAGAACATCAGCAGTCTTTGCTATCGGTGTCAAACCACCTCTGTTATTAGGAAAAAGGATTCTTATCAGACGGGATTTAGATGCTCTTATAACTGCAAAATCTAATTATTTTTGATCCAGGCATTTACCCCCAGAGTCCCACCTTGTTTAAATAAAGTGTTTTCTTTCCTCTTGAACAAATGCATTTCCATTTGAATTAAATATTGATAATTTGACCTTTTAGTTCCTTTAACTAACCAAAAGGAAAAAAAAATCCAAATGTAGATCCTAGCGCCTTGCCCTAGTGGGTCTTTCCGCTTGAATAGACACTGAGATTAAATGAGTCAAACTTCCTCTTTCATTGCACTCTCTTTGCACTAATTGCTTATGCAAAAATGCAGATTTGTATTAATTAGTAACTCCACTGATTAGTTCGGTGGTATTTTCACGTAATAAATCATGCTGCAGACACGATTTTTGGCATGTCCCCAGTAGTGGCTCAGGATGCAATAAGTTTTCCATATTAAATAAAATCTTAGCCTAAATCTACCTTTTCGTTGCAGGTACACTGCGTGCCACCTGCTGTACGCACCTGCTACGGGAAATTACCTTCTGTCCCTGGCAAGCCTCTTTCCTTTCCTTGATAATGCTCTCCTCTTCACAGGGTGTAGACTTTAAAATGGGAAGCATGAATCACAGAATCAAAGGATGTTATTTTTAACCCTTTCAAATGAATAATGCTCATTTTTAAGGGGATGAAACCTATGTAAGATACATCAGATGTAGATTTTTTTTTCTTTTCTTTCCTATGCCCAGCCATGTGATCTCCTTTTACAGCACCATTCACTGCATGCCCAAATTATCATGCATAAAACCATTATTTTTTTTACATTTCTTTGTCCTTCATTGAGCTGCAGAGACTGAACTCTTTCAAGCATGACACTTGTTAACCGGAGTTCATATCTGTGCTGGTTTTGGCTGGGGTAGCATTAATTTTCTTCATAGCAGCTAGTATGGGGCTATGCTTTGGATTTGTGCTGGAAACAGTGTTGATAACGCAGGAATGTTTCAGTTCCTGCTGAGCAGTGCTTAGATAGAGTCAAGGCCTTTTCTGCTTCTCACACCACCCCACCAGCGAGGAGGCTAGGCATACACAAGAAGTTGTGAGGGGACACAGCTGGGACAGCTGACCCCAACTGACCAAAGGGCTATTCCATACCATATGATGTCATGCTCAGCATATAAAGCTGGGGGAAGAAGAAGGAAGGGGGGGATGTTCAGAGCGGTGGTGTTTGTCTTCCCAAGTAAAAATTATGCATGACGGAGCCCTGCTTTCCTGGAGATGGCTGAACACCTGCCTGCTGATGGGAAGTAGCGAATGAATTCCTTGTTTTGCTTTGCTTGTGGGTGGCACAGCTTTTGCTTTACCTATTAAACTGTCTTTATGTCAACCCATGAGTTTTCTCACTTTTACTCTTCCAATTCTCTCCCCCACCCCCCCGGGGCGGGGGGAGTGAGTGAGCGGCTGTGTGGTGCTTAGTTGCTGGCTGGGGTTAAACCATGACAATATCTTAGTCAGGTACAGAGGTCTCAGCAGCAACAAGACTCCACAGTATCCATAATGGTATCTACACAGTAGTGAAAACGTCCCCGCTTGCTCGTACTGTGAAACCACTATAAAAACCTCTCCAGAGCACATACGGGCTGATGTGTCCAGTAGCTTAGATCTACATCTGAAAAACCTTTCCTAATTCTTTCAAAAATCATCCCAGATAATACCTTTCTTTCTGTTTCCCTCACACAGTGTTGTCTGTACTTCACACCTTTTCTTCAAGCAAGTCAGCATAATATATTGGTACCATATGTACCACAAGAAATAACGTCTAGTACAGTACTTGGAAAAAAGAGTAAGAGGCTCCAAAGGAATATAAAAGATGACGACGCTGGTGTCATTTCCTCATAGGTGACACTTTTGGGGGAAGATCCTGAAAAACCTTTGTCTCGCTCCTGCCAAGACTCTCACTCACATAAGCAGGACCGCTGCCACAAACAAGCTTGCAGGATCTGGCCTTTGGCCCTCAGTCTAAGCAGTGCAATGGGGTGGAAGAGCAGCAAACACAGGTGCCAGCAGATTATCCAAAGCTTTGCTGAGATTAGAATCTTGTCTCAATATGAGTTATTGCATATTCTCTAAATAGAAATCTCCTTAGTGGTGGCTTTAAAAGGTCTGCTTTTGTTTTTCTCTGAGAGAAAATAATGGTTGAACTCCAGGCTATGCGCATAATAGCTTACACGTTCATTCCCTGTGGCCATCTGATCTGAATATTTTGGAAACATTTTGGAAACATTTTACAGTTCCTAGCAAAGATATTAGTTCTGTTAGTGTTCCTTTCTCGACGAGAGAAAGCAAAAGTCAAAATGCTCTTGCACGGTTATAAAAAAAATGGTCCTGATTAATTTCAGAACATGGTTATTTGTTTTAGCAATATTCCAAGAACAAAACAAGGAAGGTTAAATCAATGATCTGCAGGGATGGAAAAAGAGATTCAAATAATCATTAAATCTTATTACATAATGCGGCTTTGTTTTTACCTCTCAGAGTGAGTTCACACCTGGGTCTGTGCTTTAAGTGCTCCACAGTGAGCTGGGCATGACAGAGAATCGTTTTCCCATCACAGTACAGTGTAACCTCTACAGCTGTAGAACAAAACTAGTCAACTGAAACTCTTGCTAAGCATTTTAAGTGTACATGGGGATATTCTTCATTATATACAGCACCACGTGTTGAGTGGTTGCCTTCCTCTGCCATTCCTGTCATCACTCCCAGTTTACCCCCATGATTGCCACCAGTATTTCACAATAGTGTAGGAAATGCCCAAGAGCATGTGTCATCACATGTGACTGCTTTCCAGAGATGCTCCTGGGATGTTAACCATCCCAGCTGTGAGTGTGCTTTTTCCCCAACACTCTGCTGACACATGATGTGCTCTTTCTCTGTGTCTCAAGCTGGTGTCTCAACCTTTTATCCACAAAGGACAGGATGAGAATCAGGTAACACACTTTGTTTGCCTTCTTTCACTCCAGAGATGCACTAAAGAGATGGCATCTTGCCATCCAAGAAGCATCTTTGTTCTACTCTCAGTTGCTGCAGAGAGCGTGGTTGGATTGCCCTCCGTTGGCTGGGGGCAATCCTAAGGTTCACTTAAATGAGTTACAGACATATTAAGGCCCTAGGACTGAGACCAAGCACAACATAGAAATTAGTAGCCCGTAATGACATTCCAAGGACTCTCAAAGGCAAGTGTCCATTAGGATAAAAATGATGACTGAAATATAAAATATTTTATTGTAAGTTCTTGTGCAAAATTAACTTTCTGTGATCTTTCAGTAGGGAAGACACAAGGGTCCAAGCACCTGAGGCTTGCAAGCCTTGTTCAGGTGCTCAGTGTAGGAGAACTGATGGCCATTGACTTTAAGTGATTGTGGGAGGAGGGTGGACAAGCTGGAAAAAATCAGTAGAGGAGGAATGATCTACACACTGTAGCCCGTCAGGTATCCTTTGGAGGAAGGCTGGCCTTAGTGGAGTTATGGCACAAGCAGTGACACAATAGCTAAGGATGTTCTGGCTGGAGTCATCTTGCAGGGAAAAGTCCTGAACACAGAGCTTTAGCCCAAGGCTGTAGGAGAGAAGATTTCTGAGGTGCTGGGGCTGAAGCATATGTGCCACAATGAACATACACTTCTCTCATGTGCCCAGGTAGACCTTTCATATTCATCTGTGGTGACTCTTGCCCAGGAAAGCAATGCTCTTTGCTAGTCATTTTCCGAGCCTGGAAAAAAGTACATCCTGAAAACCTGTAGCTCTCTAGTCTGACTTAGTCCTTCTGTTAGAATTTTTTTCTCACTGCTGAACCCTTGCTTGGTTTATGTGGATTCCCAAGAGAGGAGGAACATGCTGGTAAATCACTATTTCCTCCACAACTGAGCTCCAGTTACATGCCACTATGATAATATAAATATTTACTCATTTTGTCCCTCTTCACCCTTGTAAGAGGATAAGAGCATCTGGCCCTTTGTTAGTAGTCCATTGTCAGTTTGCTAGAGCATCCACTTGTTTATGTTCACTTGTACAAGAACACATAGATAACCCTCCTCTCCACTGTTTTGCAGAGCACAGTCACTGTTGAAAGTAGGCGTTAAACCTACCTTCCTGACGGGAGTGGAGAATTCTCACCTGATCACTCTTCAGGTGGCTTGCAGATCTGTGTTTGACAATATGAAATATAAAGCAGTGGAGAACAACCCTATGATTTTTGCATTTCTGTACATTCATCCTGGTACTTGTTGTGGTATTTGGCAGAATCTTTTTGGCAACACAGAAAACCTCAAAACCAACAGCAAGGCAATGGAAAATGAGACCTAGCATCTTTTAAAATTGACTGGAAGTATTGGTGGAAGCAGAAATATAGAGCATACCCTTAAGATGTATTTTTTAAAGATCTATTTCAAACTATCATCTGTAGTTCTTCTGTTTCCATGTCATCTCTAGATAGACTGGTGCTCTGCAAAGCTATCAGTAAATAGAAGGACTCCATATTCCTTCCGAAATGAATTTAAAGCCTGCCCATGTTGATTTTGATTTAGAGGGAGAAATCTCATTTAAAAAAAAATCCCTTCAGAATTCAAAAAGAACTGTCAGCTCTTTTTTTTTTAACTATAGGTTCAAGGTTCACAATAGCAAGAATCTCTAGCTCTGAGAAATTTGTATTTCTATAATAAATTATGCTTGAGAAGGAAAAAATAGAGACCCTTGCAGTTTCAGCTGGTGTCAGGCATATAATGAAGTTCATAGGTAATTTATAGTCCATTTCTTCTACTATATATCCACAGGTAGTTGTAAGTTTCTTGAATCACCTTGATTTCAAATTATCTGTTGAAATTTTGGGGCAGCTCATTCAATAGCTGATGTGAGCAAGTGCATGTCAGAGCTGTGAACTGGAAGCAGCTGCAGCTGCCGTCCGTCAGCAGCACTGTTGTATTCCTGTCCTTTGATTAAGGGCTTTGTTTGGAGAAAATGAGCCCAAATGTGACAATGTAGGTGCTTGACACTTAACGTCAAGCACGCGAGGGATCTCAGTAGGGCTAATGTGATTACTTACACATCTTCTAGCTCACAAGTCTACAGAGCTAGAAGCAGGGCATTATCTCACCAAGCTTTTGAAATAGATAAATACTTCATTTTTGCTGCTGTTTCATGTGCAGTCAGATAAATGTAACAGCTTGCTGCTGCTCAAGGCAGGAGGGCTCATTCCCTCTGCCTCCTTTTCTATTTCTCTCTTCCCTTTGCTCTTGTTGGTGCAATCTGCTCCGTCTCCTGAACCAGATCTGGTGCCTGTGAGACTCAGTTTAGAAAACTCCTCGTCACTGAACAGGTCACATTGCCTCTTGGAAGACCTGACAAACACCTTTACAAGTGCAGGGTAAGGGGCAGGAATGTGTGGCCAGGAGCAGAATAAGGACGGGGGAGAGGGGAAAAGGGAATGGGAGGAGACCCTCGCTCTTTCTGCTGCAATGAGATACTGCACTGAGCCATTGTGTCTGCTGGAACTGCACCATTTTCTCCTGATAAAGCATCCAGGATGCACCTGCTGAAAACATGATTAGCAGGCTAGATGAACCTTTGATCTGGTCCAGTATGGGAGCATTGTGTTACTATGTTTACATTATTCCGTCCTTCTCCTTGTTTTTAACTTTGCAGGAATCAGTCAGTGGCAGAAGGGAATTCCTGCCTATCCTAGTTTGGATCTGTGAACAACTGATCCCTGAGATGTCTTCATCGAGGCTGAAGTCTCCCTGAATGGCTTAAGCCCATGTCATCCTACCCACTGCACTGTCCATCTGCAACATGTTTCCTTCTCACTGTAAGTTCACCCTCATGTGTTACCTGTGCTAGTTCTGTCTGAAGAAGCACAAGGCTGCTTAGATCTACATTTTTAGTTTGAAGAGATGGTAGCTTTCATACATCTGGGCAACAGCATTGTTTTAGTCAGAAACCAAACTAGGAAGTTCCATGGGGAAGAAAATATCTAGTGAGATACTGATGGTCTTTCACACCAAGTTGGAGCGGGTTCTGTAAAAGCATTCACTAAGCGATATTTGGGAAGAAACATGCGAGAGTCAGTATCAGACTCAGAGGAGGTGGCGTTCAGGATCCATCACTAGTGACACAGGACTTCTTGCATCTCAGCAGCTAACTCCTCCTTCCCAGGTGCAGCCAACAGGATCAACATAGAATCACTTTCAGCCATCAGAGGCTTGTTTGTAACAACCTTAATGCTAACATTTATTTGATTACAAAATTTAGTATTTTCTATGAATCCTTTCTATAAATGGAAGAAAACCTCTTTTCTTTAAAGGCCTGGAATTGTTCAGTAAACCTTATGTTAAACACAATGAACTTAAGCAAGGCTTTTTTTTTGTTTCGTTTCTTGTTAGCTGCAAGAGAACACCTTCATTTCTTCGCATTAAGATGCAAATTTGAGATAATATTCTTGACCGCGATGTGAGATTGTTTACAAGGGACTGAAAAGAAGCCTTCAATGAAATATAGGCATTAGAATATGATATGAAGTGAAAAAATAGATTTGATCAAATATTTTGCTTCATACAAGCAATAGAAAAGAAATGGAGCACCTGTACCAAAGTTCATTTAGGCATATTACTGCTGTGGTGGGGAGATGAATGGCAATGAGGGCAGTGCTGTGCAGATGAGTGGGAGGAGTGGGGGAGGCAACAAACCAAGGTAACTTAAAGCCATTTCTGTGCTCATTTACCTACTGCATTCCCAATCAACTTTCCAAATAAATTAGAGAAGATGAAGACTGTCTCCAATTTATACCAGCTGCCAGTTGCCTTGCACAATTAAAATGAGCAGAGAGGTACCACTGTGCTCCACAGTCTGCAGGGGCCATTGAAGCTCACAGTGGTAGTGTTGGTGTCTCCTGTGTTTGTCATCCGGGACCGTGCTATCCATGCATGGGAGCAGGATTCTGTCTATGAATGCTTGGTTCTGCTCTGGAATTGCAGTAATATCTGAGCACAAGTTTTTCTTTCTCTCCACCTCAGTTCACCTCAGCACGTATATCCTTGAAGATGGCACAGAGATTTTGCTGTAAAGTCAGCAAATAAAGTGATGATAAAGGCCCTCTTCTCTTCTCCTTTGCAAAAATTGTAGTGTTGTCTCTGGAAAAGAAGATGGGTATGTCCTTTTATTGTGTACTAAATAGAGCAAATATTTATTAGGTGGTAAAAATAAGCAAGCTGACTTCCCTTAAAAATCTATTTTCACATTTGCATTTGTTTGAATGAAAATCTTTCTCACATATTCTAGATGTGAAATAGCAATGCTCTATGTGCTCCATTTATTTGTTTATAACTAAATTCGTATATGTATATGCATATGTATTGAAGGATAACACTGCGTGGTACAAACAATACAAAACATATGCAGAAAAAAAATCTGCCACTGGATTGTGTCATTCTGTTTTATAATTTGCCAGAAATAAATATCTATGTTGACATTTCATCTTCTCACCCCTGCCTCAGCCTCAGCCCCACAGTCTTCCTGATGATCATGCCTACCAGAAGATGGCACTGAAAGAACCTGTCCTACAAATAGGCCCCAGAAAGCGGAAAACTCAGATTCACAAACTGGCTTTGAGTTTGTGAATATAAAAGAATTCAAAAGGTACCTCTCCTGGATAACGTTTGCTTTTAGGAAGGACTTTTCTTTTTTCGTTTTATTCTCAAGCATGATGATGAAGAGGCTAAAAGCCAACCAACCATCACACCTAGTGAATGTCTATTACCTACAAGCACATTGCCATTTTCTCAAGTAGCTTCTCTTATCAAACTACAAGACTGCTGGGCTTTCAAATACAAGACCTCATGAGCAAAAAGGGGTTTGCTGGAAATTATTATTTATAATTGCTCTTTTCTGACTGGACAGTCAAGTTGCTTTGAATAGAGCTGTACTTCTGACTGAAAAAAGGCAGCTCTGCAACTTCGCGTGGAAACACATTTTTCAAATTTTAGTAGAAAATACAAAGGGTTTTCTAGTGACATGAACATTTTCACCTTTTAAAGTCATATCTGGTAAATATTAAAGATTTCTTTGGCTTAATGCTGAATTTCAGTAAAAGCAGATTCCTGTTTTAAAACGCAAAGCAGTGATTTCAGATAGGTTCCTACTATTGAATGACAGCTGAAGGGGTGTAAATCCTTCAGTCAGTAGCAGTTAGAGACAGACAAGAAGAAATTAACCATATATAATATTTTGGTGGAAAAGGGTAATTGTAAATGTAGAGATTACAAGATGGAAACCTGTTCATCTCTCTCTCCAACAGCCATAGCTTCTCACGAAGACTGATGAAAATGTCTTCAATATGATCCAAATGGCACTTAACCCTCAGAGTTTACTTCATGTCTTCTGATGCATCTCTGATCAGGCTTTGTTTTGGAATGTGTGATGGTATAGGACCATTAACCGTTACCAGTAAGTGCTAATGTTAATTACATTAAGCACAATCCTCCAGTTGGTCCATCTGTTGTTAATTTCTTATATGTTACCTATTCTTGTTTGGGGTTTTCTCTGTGCTCCAGGAAGACATCCTCTAGTTTTTTTCTGGCCTTGTTTAAATGATGTAGATTCACATATGCCTCAGTGAAATACTTTTATACTTCTTTAAATTTAGCTTTTATTTTTCAAGTGATTTTTTTAAGATTATTTTTGCATGTGATTTTAATGTTTAGTTACGGTGTTGCACCTGAAAGTTTACCTTAGTAAACGACTTCAACATCTTGTATTTCATATAGCGTGCCTCTTGAAAAAATCAATCTCAATATATTTTTGGATGAATTTGGGCTGTTTTCCCCACAGTTGAATATCACATTTTGTTTCTTTGTTATCATCACGTGAGAACTGTATGGGTTTCCGTTTCCCTTGCTAAATTTCCCTTTCTTTTTCAGATCATTATCAACTGAAAATGGTATTTTCAGTATTATCCATCTGCTGCTTTACTTCTGGTCGGAGCTCAGCTCTGCTCCCGGCTGAAACGGTAGTGACACGGACAGCTTGTAGATCTATAGCTATCAGCCCGTAGCGCTTCGTGCACCGCAACTAATTACTATAAAGTAATAAGCCGACATAAAGCAGTCAGATTAGGATTTAGGCAATGGCAGTGTGTTTAAATTTGGGTTTCTGGCTGTTATTACCGCGCCGGCGGGGAGCTCCGGGCATAGCCGGGCGCGCAGCTCCATCTCCCGGGCAGCGGGGAAACCCTCCCGGCAGCCGGGCTGAGCCCACCCAAAACCCCGCCACCCCCCAGGGAGAGCCGTCCGTTTTGAAAAGCCGTCTGGACACTTCAGAGATTGTTTTCTTCTGTTTGGGGAGTATCTCAGCCTTTCCCCGGCAGCACAGCACGGCGTGCCGCGGCTGAAGAACATCACAGAAAATTCGAGTATCTGGGTCTGGGACGGTTTTCAACCTGGAAAGCAGAGCACAAAGCAAGTTTGGAAAGTAAGGTTTGGGGGCAGGGGCATGTTTTCCTCCTCCGTTTAACAACTTCCTCAGAGATGAGCCATGAACTGGCCCTGAGAACCACAATATTTGTAAAACTTGAGGTTTCATAAATCTAAAGGAGGGGTTGAAGTTAAGGTTAAGTTTAGGATCTGGGAAAAGAAGCATTGCAGAAGCAGGTTTTCTGCCGGATTTTGCAAAGCCACGAGATTGGTACAGTCATATTTGAATGCCTGGGTGTTAAACTTGGAGGAGCCACAGGTGTTTAAGCTCTTGTAGGCTGACAGGTACGACTCAGCTTAGGGTTTGGAAAAGATAATTTGGAGGCATCTTTCCTGTTATATGTGGTAAGGCTCCCTGAGGTAAAGGGAAGGTAGGTCTGAAGACATTTAATTGTCTTATTCAAAGTACCTGGGCAACAGGGCTGTTCAGATCAAGTTTAGGAAAGTCAGATCCCAGCAGCAGTTTCCTGTGGTGACTTCAGAGGCCCTCCAAGACAGCCACATAGGAAGGGATTTGAATGCCTTTATTCTTAATTTCCCAGCAAGTCTCCCGTTCCCTCTTAGGGGGTTACAGTTACAGTTACAGATAGGATTAGGGGGACATGAAATACTGACAAGTACTTTTCCCTCTCTGGTCTGTAGGATACTCTGCGGCAAGTTCAAGGCTGAATTTTAAAGTCTTGGGTTTACTTTGCAGGAATTGTAGGTGGTCTTGAGCTTTCTTGAAGACTAAGTGTAACACAAGGAGTTAAGAAAGTAAGGTTTACAGAGGTATCTTTTCTGCTGTGTTTGGCAAAGTCCCATGAGATCATTTGAGGCCTGGTCTTCTGAATCTGAATGCCTTATTGCTAATTTTGGGGTAGGAATAGTGCTGCTATGCTTTTGTGAAGGCTATAGGAAAGTATGAGAGAATAAGGACTGCAGGACCAGGTTTACACTGTGTTCTTGCAAGGTCTCCTCAGGTTATTTCAGACTTTCAGCAGGTTATTTGATGAAGCCTGATGAAGTTAGCTTGAGATTGGTAGTTATGGATTTAAAGAGCTTAATTTTTTGGGGCAGTAGGTGGTGCTTGGTCTACATGATCATTTTGGTAGCCGTTAACCATTGAATGGCTTGCTATGACATAGCATTCAGTAGTGGGTGCTACATGCTGCCCATTTTTCACTGAGGGCTTTCAGCAGGACAAGTGATGTGATTATAGGCGTTTGCCACGGGATTGTTGTTTGTGCAAATCACCAGGAGAACCAGGATTAATCAGAGGAGGGAGCATGTATGTGGTTGCACTTAAAGCAAATCATGATCAAAATGATTACGATCAGAAATATGAGAAATAAAAAGAGAGAGAACTCTCCCCCCCGCCCCGCTTTCTGCAGTCATGAAGCCAGCCGACACAACCTGGACCTGTCTCTGAAAAACAGGAACGGGAATCCACATCCAGAAAACACATACACACAGATCAGCAGGTGCTGGTGATTTCCAGGCTCCCACGGACATCCATGGGATGGAGGCACCAAGAAGGAAAGTGCCAAGTATAGTGGTCTCCAGCTCATCTCACCTGGCCACAGCACTCTGAGATGGGGCTTTGTCCTCAGCGCTCTCTTTTCCACAGCTGTGAGCTCTGCTTTCACACATGAGCTACAGTAGTGTTTTCAGACTTGCACAAGTGACTTGGGAGCCTGCGTCCCATTTCCAAACATGACATAATTAATTAGGCCAAGGATGTGCTCCTGTGGCAGCCTGCTGCAGGGGCGAGGCAGCCGGAGCAGCCCAGAGCTGAGCATGGGCCAGGAAGCCATGGCAGCACGGTGCTCCCCTTCTCCCAGTCCTGCCAGGAAAGAGATGCTCAGCAGGGGCATGCACAGCTACCAGCACTGGCATGAACAGCAGAGTGGGGCTGCAGCCAGGCAAGGCAAATTACAATGTGAAAATCACAAAAAAATAGCTACTGCTTTACTGTCAAAATGTACCATGGAAATACGCAGGTTATGAGGGTTTCTTTATTTTACCTGGAATTGCCATGTCTCTCCATTCCTGCTGAAGATTTTGATCTTGGATCAACTAGCACAGCCAGCTCTGAGGAGCAGAAGGACACTTCTTTGGCTTGCCTTGTGTAGCATGTAAAGGCACCTGTAGATATGCTAACAGTAAGGGCCTGAGAATCTCACATTGCTTAGAAATTAAAAAAGCCATCAATCATTGTTTTTGCTTACTATACCCTGAAAAAAAAAGGTGGTGGTGTCATTAGTCCCTGACAGTTGTTGACCACACAAAAGCATGTACCTAGCTCCACTGGAGCCACTGGCAGTGCCCCATCTCCTCTGATCCAGAGCCCCGAGGGGACATCCAGACACACCAGCATGTGGCCTGAGGACGCAACTCTTGAGACCCAGGTGCAATTGAGTCCTCTGATACAAGAAGGGAGCTATGTCTACAAGGCTCTGACACACCTACAATAATATAACACTATAATAATATAAAAAGAGAAAGATTTTCTCTGAAATAGCATCCATCGGTGGTTGCCATGTGCTGCACCCATCCCTGTTAGGTGAAGCAAATCCCCACCCATGCTGAAAGCTGTGACTCTTGCAAACATCACAGCGTATGACAGCTGCTGACTAGTTGTGTGTGTGCTTGTGCGTATGTAGTTAACAAATATGAACCCATTCAAAATGTTGAGTTTTAAATCTAAATTCCTATGTAAAGTATTCCCTTATTAATTGGAAATATATTTTATTTTCTGAAAGTGCTAATATTACCTTGACGCAACATAACTTATCTTGACACTTGGAAGAAGGCTTACAGGTTCCAGAACTGTTTTCATTTAGATGCCAGTAAGTTTTTTTAAATGTTCTCTTTCGCAGTTCCTGTAGAAATCTGGTATTTTCCCGATATGTGGTATTTTCAATGCTGACGCTTGGTGGTGCTGCAGTTAATAGGTTCGTATTTTTCTGCAGCTGTTTCTCTGCTGTGGCTGGTTTGTTCCTCTCTTTCATTTGCAGATACTGCTTGGGCCGTCGAAGCCCCTGAGAAAAACATTATTCTCATTCCTGAGGAACCACAATCCATCTCTCAGCAGTTCTTAAGTTAATAATAATAACTGGGTTAATAATAATAATAGCAACCACAACAACAACAACGATATTACAACTGCCTTTATGGTGCACATTTCCTTACAACATGTGTAAGCATCATTCTAGTGAAACAGTGCAAACAGGCATGGTCCAGTAATTATAAGCATCAACACAGAGGGGTAGCTCTGAAAGGGATCTTGAGAGGTCATGGAAGCCATCCTTTTCATGCAGGAGCAAGGATAGCTGGAGGGCTGCCCAGCCTCTTCTTGAATACCAGTGTAGGCTTTATGGGAATACCTCAAATGCTTTTATGTGTTTTTTCATACGTGTCTCCCACATGGGAACTTTGCCTAAGTAAAGATGAGAGATGAGGCACACGGGGTTTGGGTGTGCCAGTCTCATAGGCAAGAAATGGTCATATCTGCCAGTGGGTAGTGGAACAGAGATCCTTCCTTGTCCCAGCATTTCTGTGGGGCTCATCTGTAAGTTCACAGGTGCCAGAGGAACCATAGGAGACAAGAGGAGTTGGGCGGGCGTCCTGCTCTGCTGCTTTGCTCTTAGAGTCTCCAGGTTTTCCTCCCGACACCCAAGAAACTTGGCATGCCCACAGGCTTTGCCCCCCAAGAGCCCTTACCGATGCTCACAGCATTAAAGCAGGCATTGCAGGTGGTCCTGGAGAGATCAGCAACAAGGTTTTGCTGTTGTGAAGGAGGTGCATTCCTGTGTGGGAGGCAGGCAATGCTGTGATGAGAAGCTGTCTCTCTGTTCCCACTCTTGCTGGCTCAGCCTTCCACCTTCGCACAGCAACAGCCTCTGTTTCAGGCAGGAAATAACCTGTAGGGACAAATGATCTTAATTATTAGGACAAAGATTACTTGTTTAAGTGCAGATTCTTAGTATTAATACAGAAAATCATCAAGATATGTCATTGTAATTAAATCAGATCTGTTCTTTCCTCCCCAAAGATTTCCCTTTAAATCTAATTTATTATTTGGTTGGTTGACTAGTATTAAAGACCCAAAGACATTGTGGTTTGCACATGATAAGCATGAGGTAGAGCACGATTGCTATTAGGGGCTTCCTGGGAAGCAGTCAAGTTATAGGCTCCGAAAAAAAATGCTCTAGCTGACAAAATGCAGTGAACATACACACATTGAAGAAATAAGCTGAAGAAACACAACAAATGTGCTCCTGCTGAAACAACAGACGTACTAAGCTGATGTGGAAAAACTGCCTTCCTAGGCAGGAAAATATGTTCTTACTTGGTGGTACTGTGTGGTGAAAGCCTCAAAACATATGTTAGGATCAGTTTTGGTTTTGGACACATGTTTTAATGCTTTTTAACATGCAAGCTTCATATTTCATTGGTCTTGGTAGATAAAAGTGAGCTGCTTGTCACATCCTGCTGCTTCACAGAGGCTGATTTTATATGTGTGGACTTTGGAGTTGGGACAGATGGAGGGAATTATGCACCGGCAGGAAAAAACAGAGATGCGCATCGTCAGATTGTGAGTGGGAGAAATTAGGACATATACCACTTACTCAAGCTCTTTAAAAAATATAAAAAAAAAAAAGGAAAAAAAAGGCTGGAAGTTCCCTTCATTATTTGAACAGAATATTACTTTTTTTCTTTCCAGAAGAAAAACATGTTTGTTTGTTTCTTTTTTCTTGTTTTATTTTTATTGTAGCTGTAATTCCCTCTTTCTGTTAATGTCTGAAGACTGGATACATTTTCTAATAGAAGAATTTTTGTTTAACCTTTGCCGGTGGAATAAAGTTTGTTTTCCTTTGCACCCTGAGGTCTGTCCTTTTTAGCAAAGGATTGTATTACATGTGATTTTCCCCTGGAAATTAGAGAGCAACCCTGTCTCTTCTGGGAAGTGAGACAGTAAAACCTAGTCTGTCTGACATATTGAAAAGGTTTTGCTTAACTCTTCTTCAGAATTGTGCTTCAGTTTATTTTAAATCAGCTTTAAAGTCAATGTCAAACATTGCTTGAACTCTCTTATTTCAGTCTACAATGTACCTAGTAACTTGTAAGTCATTAATTTACAGATGCATATTTACAGATGCACTTGCATATCCTGTTACTCTTGCTGAAACTCCCTTACCATGGCATGGGAAAACTTCAGGAGGATTTTGCCACCGTTCTCTAAGAACCTGTTTCCAGAACTAATTCCAGTCCTTTTGTCACAAAGAGGTGTTTTTTTTAAAATGTACTTTCTACTTTTATTCACAGAGAGATATATACCTGTTAAGCCCAGGTGCATAAGCATTTCTTTCTTCTTTTCATGAGTGTCCCATTTAGTCTTGTCAGAAGATTTGATTTAGACACTCCCTGTTTTTGGGGTGGTTTTCATCTCCCAGGGTTGAATGCAAGCTGGGCCTTGCAAAGGGAGCCGAAGCCACAAATCATGCGAAGAAAAATGAGCAATATATCTTTGTATACCACGTACCCCGTCCATACCTATCTTACGCCAAAACAAGCAACTCAGCAGACAGTAAAAGCAGATGTTGCCAGGATCTTGATGAGCCAGAGCCCTGAGATGGCCAAGGTGCTTCTGCATCTTCCTGGTGCTGGTGCTGTCTGGCAGGGCCCATGTCTTGGTCGGGGATGCTCTGGAGAGAGCTTGCACCTCCACCGAGGTTTGGGTGCAGGCAGATTGTATGTTTGTCTTGTTTTGTATACATTACTACTCATATCACTGAATTAGTAATTAAAAATATTTGGGAAGAAGTAAAGACTGCATGGTTTCAGATTTAAGAAGGTGGAAACCATATTAAAATAGAATTTTATTAGAAAAAAGATTTTAGATAGCAAAAGCAAAGTGATTCATTCGCTTTTTAATGAGACCTTCATGACAAAAGGTATGTTTCATTGCGAATGAAGAAAAACTTGCTTTAAACTGCCACTTAGTAAGAGTATAACACATATGCACTCAGGTTTAAAGATGAACAACAAGAGAGAGTCTGAGATGGACCTCAAACCGAACCTCACTGTAAGATTATATACACAAATAACATCAGTATTATTATGTTGCAAGTCTTTCTGCAGGATAACAAGAAAACTGGTGTTAACACCCAGCTAATTCACAAAGTGGAAACTGACACTGAAGTACTAAACCTTCCTCCATGACAGATGGTCTAATGTATAGACTGTATATAGAAGCCAGTGGGAAGTGGATAATCCCATTCAGAGACAAGATGAACGCTCCCTGAGGAAGCTTTGCTGGCTGGCAGCTGATGGATGTAGCAGCATGATCCTCTTGGGAAGAGTAGCGATATCCAAACACTCCTTTCCCAGACCCCCTGCATGACTGGGCACTGTGGCCCAAACCCAGCACCCAAGTCTCTTTAGGTTGTGCTCCCCCTGCCAGAGCACAACCTTTAGGATTCTGCTTCATTTGAAGCTTTTCATGAAATACGTAAAAACATGCCGTAGGAGACACTGTGTCTAGGTGGACATGTAAGAAATACCTTGTCTTGCTGGAGCAGCTCTGGCAGCTGCCAGGCATTCCCACAGTGACCCTAGCTGTGATTGCAGGTCTAGCCTCTTACTCCTGCAAAAAGAATAGCTGTGGGATATAAGGTCTTTTTTCCTTGTTGCTGTTGCTGTTTTTATTGGGTTTTTGAAAGGTGTAAGGTTTTTTAATGTAATTTCTGGCCTAGCCCCATGATTCATACAAACGGTGCTCAACAACCTCAGTGCATACCAGTGACAGAACTGGTTTTCGTAAATTACTGCACATAAATACATATAAATGCCTTTTTAAAATGTCCTGGTCCTCAAGACTTCACTCTTATGCTTCATACAGAATACAATGCTCCTAACCAGAGCTGGAAACAAAGTGAATGACTGAAGCACGTATGGCTTAGCTTACAATGTTTGCCTCCAGACTGTGGCGAGGTACTGCCAAGGCAGAGGGGGGAATCTCCGCAGTGGCTCAGTCTTTTAACTGCAGCACCAATATTTTTTGGACTTAAACTTTTGTTTAAGACCTTCTGCTGTTGCGTTATCTGTGTACCTATAACTTAAAATCTGACTTCCCAAGGCAGGGAATTTTACAGTTTCAGCAACTGACAGCCTGCAAGACACAGAGTTTCCAGCAAAAGAGCTCCAGAGACAGGAAGATTTCTGGTGGGCACGGAAATTTGCCCCGATGTATTTAAATGCAAAAAGCCTACGTGATGAGCTGTCAAGGCTATGACAGAGGGACCTATTTGTACATCTCATTTTGGTTTAGGTTCCCGGGAAGAGCTCAGCTGTGATCACAGGCAATGTCCGGCCAGGCGCACACAAGCACAAGGGGGTCTGGGTGCCTGTGGACAGGACCTCATGCTAAGAGCTCTCCAGCCTTTCAAAAAGGGTAACGATCATTGAAACATAGCCTGGGTGCTGCTGATGAGCAGTCAGGAGGTTTCAACAGAAAACTTTCCTTCTGGAAGTTGTTTTGTTTGATTATTTTTGGTTTAGATCTCATTTGCAGGCTGCTAAAATGCATGAAGGGATTGTAGCCAGATGCTTTCTCTGTGCTTTGTGCTCTGGCTGAACCTTGTAAATAACCTATAAACCTCAAAGTAAATTTTGATTTGCTTATCCTGGGCCTCCTTTTTTTTTTCCCTCCAGCTGCTCAGGACTTGAGGCTGTTGCTCATTTAAACAAAAATTTATACTTTCCCCCTGTTCCCGTATTTCTTTCACTTTCTAGGAGAAAAAACATGCAATTACTTTCTAGTTTAGATTTTGTTTGTTTGCTTGTTTTTTAAACTGTAGATTGCAAAATTGCAAATTGCAAATTGCAGATTGCAAATTGTTGCAAAACAATTCTGCAAATTCCCAAACCTTTTAGGGTGTGCACATTTTTCTACAGTAAAGCGCCACGATGATTGGGGTGGTTCAGAGCCTGCTGCTCTGATGTAAGGGTACCTGGTCCCTCATCTTGTGCTGGCTGCCACTGCTCACTGCAGTATCTTTGTGAAAATTCACACTCCAGGGAGAAGAGAGCCTGGAAACAGCTTCGTCTCCTGCAGGAGATGTATTCTTCCTCTGTTTTAAAACCATAGGCTGTGAGAGTAGATGCTACTTTGATGGTTTTTCTCCTCTAAAAATCTAGTTTATCATGGCTTAAAAATAAAATGCTCAGCCTTGTACCTGTGCTATGCTTGAAGCATATATAATATTTTTCCCAGGCAAAATGAGACAAGCAGTGAGCCATGGCTGAGGGATCAGCATGTGAGAAGAAAATATGTTTCGATCAAAAAGCCCTTACACAGTTCTGGCAGTGAATTACAGCTGCCAGTGGGACAACTTCAGGATCAGCTGAGGCTGCGTCATGTCCTGTGGACGGCCACATGGCGTAGGGGCACCCAGGCTGTTTTGTGCAGGGGGTAAGCTGGGTCTCAGAAGCGCCTTGTCCACGACCTTGGGGTCACCTTCCAGGTGACCTGTTCATCGGGCCAACTCCTGGGCCACTGTGGGGAGACTGCTGCTGGCGCTGGCCTGTGCACCTCTCCTCACCGTGGCTCCCCCCTTCCCCTCCCGGAGAGCACGGCTGGGGGGTGGTTTAGCTTTCTCCTCCAAAAGAAATCTGTGACTGTGCTCGTTGCCCAGGAGCTGGGCTGGTGAAGCTGCCAGATCTCTTGCGACAGTGGCGTGCTGCCAGGCACCAGTGCATGGCAATGCCTTCCCCGCGCTGAATGGGAGGAAGAGGTGGTGTACGGGGAAGACGCTGTGTCGCCAGCGTGGAGGGCCCGAGGCAGCCTGCCACCCGCAGCGCCTCTGCACACGCTGTTTCATGCGGCTCGGCGGTGGGGAGGCTGCTCTCAGAAATGCTCACCCAAGTGAACTGGCAGCCCTTGCCTTTGCTGATCCCCCTTGCGTGGCAAAATCTGCAGTGGTGGGTGTTGGATGAATCACAGGTCCGGCACTGCTTTGGGGTGTATATGCTGCGTGCCTGCTCTCAGCTCCTCCGGCTGTTAACCCGTGATCTTGCAGCCTGCCCTTTCCACTGCCTCATGCAGCTGTGGAAAACAGAAGCCTTTCCTCCTGAGGACTGTGGTTTTCTGTCATCCAAAAATACACATCTCATCACACATCACTTGTGCCGCTATTGCTGCTGCCCATCCAGGCCCTTCCAGAGAGGCTTGCTTGGTCCCTGCTTGGTATTCTTAGCCAGAGAGACTTGCTGGAAACGGGCAGTCCCGTGAGCAGTTTCCTATGGACTTGCTTGGATGCATTTGTGTCTGCTGAGCTGCAAGTTCCATTTAAAGCAATTTTCCATGAACAGGACATTCAGAGCATCCCTCTCCCGAGTGGCCTCCCTGGTGTCTGGCAAGGGGTGGGCTCTCTCTCTGGCACATCTCTCGCTGGGGTCATTGATAGGCCTCTCCCCTTCCCCAGCTGCGTTCATGTGAAATGTGTGGGAACTTAATTTTTCTGCCCCCTCTTCTGAATGGGGCAGAAATAGGCCAGTGTCTCAACAGCAGCTCGGAAAGGAGGGGAACAAGATGATGGGGAGCACAGACCCTGGTTCTCTTAGGAAACCAGCCCAGGGTTTTCTTAGGAAATAGAATGAATGTATATTTAGAAAGAGGCTTACAGTTTTATCTCCTTTATGATAAAGCAGTGCCATGGAAAGTAGCTGGGTACAAGGAAAGAGGCTTTTCAGGACATTGTTTCCTGCAGCGTTCAAGCAGGGACAATGCATTTCTTAGCCAGGTAAAAGGGCTATTTCAAAAGGCCTTTCCTCCCCCCAAAGCCTCGCAGCCCCTCCTATGTTTCTGAGATTGCATCTGGAAGGAAACAAAAGATGCAAACACCAGACCCAGTGTGTTAACTGAAAAAGATATTTTTTCAGTCAAGCAGATGGCGAATAGAAACCTACCATAGAAACCAGCTTACGCAACTCTTTTCACAACCCGTGTGCCTGGTAAATACAAACCGCCAGATAGAACAGCAAGATAGAGCTAGGCAAAACAGCTTGTGCTATTAGAATAGTGAAGTAAGGAGCATACTGTAATTTATAATGAACTTGCGAAGGATATGTAAAAATACAAAGGCGGTGATGTAATCCAAGTGTTGCTTCACAACCCTACAGTTAGGGTTTCTGTTCATTTGTATGGCCCACCAAACCCGAGAAATCAACAGCAGCGATAGGAATAAACCCTCAGAGGAAGCACGAGTCAGGCAGGGTTAAAGGCACGCGGGGGCCGCTGGAAGCTGTGCAGGCTGCGGCTCGGCCAGAGGCACGGGAGGTCAGAGCAAGCCAGCCCCAGCCCGGCTCCGCTCTGCTCCTGGGTGGAGGAAAAAGCTGCAGCAGAAAAGAAGAGGAGGCAAAGCTGTGAGGGAAGAAAAGGAAAGAGCTGCTGCAGAGAGCACTAGGCAAACGCTCACTGTGCAGACGTGGCTGCTCCTAGCTGGGCGCCGCAGCGCTGTGCGGGGATCAGTCACAAAGGAGATTCTGGAGCACACTGGGACACAAGGTCCCGGGCAGACATCAGGGCCACGGCCCAGCCACGGCGGCTTGTCCAGACTCCTTCCAGTGGGATGGTCAGGAGATAAGTGAGGATGAAGGCAGCTGAATGAGAAGACTCAGCCGAGAGACTGTACATCTTGTAATAACACCTTAGAAGTTAATTATGTGGATTAAATGTTTGCCACGAAGAACTGAGTTGTAAGACAGGATTTAATGTTTGATGGCAGACATATTCAGTCAGGATATTCAATGCAGTACATCAGCCACCTTACATCTATTCAGGCCTCACCTAAAGGTTGTCGGTATTTCAGAGGGTAAATGCTGTTCAAAACAGCCCATTTTAGCTCACTTGGATCAGCATTCTCAGTTATTATGGGTAGGAAAATATACACCAAGTTTGAATTTTCCTGAAGTGTTTAGAGGTTATTTTCTATTGCTAGGATAACAGGATCCAGTCTGGCAAAGACTGTCATTTGAACTTTACGTACTGCAAACAAACGTGCTGATTTTACTGCTGGTTTCCTAACTCCCACCTTTTTCCCCTAGATTTAAAACTTTTATTTAAAACAGTCACTTAAGTCTCTCACTATATACTGACAGCAGCTCTCCCATGTCCACGTCTTTCCTTATAGAATCGTATTTTTGATTGACTTTCATACAGAAGAAGCTCCCAGAGGAACTCGTTGAACCATATGGGTCCTATCTTTTGACATAACAATTATTGCCTGGTAATAACACAATAGCAATAGCAGCATGTTTGGGAATCAACAGTGAAATACTAATGAATGTTAATGCATTGTTTTAATTTACTACATTTGTTTTGTTGATGTACTTATTAACCTTCTGGTCTGTGGTTAATAAGGCGTTCTATTTTAAGGTGTTATTATCTGGGGGAAGAAGAGAAAAACAACACTGATGAAGTTAGACGATTCGTTCTTCATTTCATTCACATTTTGCCTGGTAATTGACAGCAGATTTTAACCACTAACCCATAGACTAGAGGGACATTGATGTTATTCTAATAACACAGTGACAGAGGGACGTTTTTAAAAAGAGAATGCGTGGCTTATTTTAGCTATGCAAAAGGACACTATGGCCAGGAAATGCCACGCATTGCACAGGGCAGCCCAAAGGGCTCATCTTTTCCACTTTGGATGAGATTTACGGATTTATCTAAGGGATATATTTAAAAGTACAACTGTCACTGACAACTAGTGAGAGTCATGTTGCTAAAACCTTCTGGCCTATTTGAAAGTTTCCCTCTTAGTGACTTTTATTGCCATGGTACAGAAAGCAGCATCCCTCATCTACCTTAGCCAGGAAAATACCCTCAAAAACTGGAAAGATGAAGCCTGAAGTGTAATTTTCCAAGCTCGGATAGCATGTATCTGCTAGAGCCCCACCTCAACAACCTTGATCAACCCCACCTGTGACCCCACACGCCCCTGCCTGGGCCTGTTTAAGTGCAGCCAGGAGCCCCTATATCCCTTTACTAGTGATGCTGTATGGTGTTGCTCTCTGGTCCTGAAGGTTTTCTGCTTTTGTGCTGGCCGAGACCTTCCCTGGGAGAGAAGTTGTACCTCTCCAATGCTTTGGAAAGAAAATGTAAGGTAGAGAACAGTTTTACAATTTGGTTTCCTAAATTAATCCACCTTCTTTATGGGTGTGAAGCTTGCACTTTAGGCCTTGAATTGCATACTTATGCTGGGGTTTTTTGGAAGAGCTAAAGCATACTTGAACTGTATTATAATTTGGGTGTCTAATATCCTTGAATTAATTTGGAGATTTCTCTTCTAAGCCTTCACTGTAATTCCATCAACAAGATGCTTAAGAATAGTATTTGGTGGTTGGCTCTCAGGTGCAAGTAGTCTCTGTTGTTCCCAGAAGAACATTGTTTTTATTTCCCATTAATATTTCTTTTAAAAGTTTTCATTTTAATGAAAGGAAAAATTCCTTGCATGTAGGGTGAGGGGCCTGCATTTTATATAACTGTTTATAAAAGCATGTATGTATACAAAGCAGAACCTGCCATTTCCAGCAGCTTCCTCTTGTACTAGAGCAGCTGAAGGAAGGGGAAGAAAATAAACAACAAAGGTAGGAGGGCATTTCAGTTTATTTAATCTCTAAGCCATCTCAGCCATATTTTCAGGTGCTAAATATTCTCCCGTCTGAACTGGGAAAAAGATATTCTTGTTAAATCAGGTCACTCTGAAAGAATGTGTTTCCCTTTTCCTGGAGTCTGTATTCGGGTGTTTCTCTCTAGTGACCATGACTGCACACCCCTACTCAAGCAGCTCTCTGTGTCCCTGTCTTAGGCTGGGGAACTCCCCCAAAAAGGCTGTATTTGAGTAATAGCCCCAGATTTTACATTGAGACTGCCAAGTTCTGAGACAGGAACACGCATTCAATATTCATACATGGGTTAAATACATGTGCCTTGGAAATACTAGAGCTCACCAGTCTTTTAGTGGCTGGATGCATACTAAGGGTGTTATTCCTGTTACTTCCTTCTGCTCACAAAAGCCAGCAAGAGAATAAGCAGGCTAAACCAGAACCACTTTTTTCCTTGCGCTTAATTCATTACACTGGACTCTCCTTTCATATTGTCCCTTCTCTCTCCTCTTCCCTCTGAGGCAGCTGTTTATTATATACCCTGCTGGTGCAATTAATGAGAAAAACAAGGTCCACTTGTGCTGACTACTGCTGAAACCCCGCAACTTTCCAACAGCTACAGCAGGAAGGAAAGATATCTGTGTGCCTTGTCTCTTGGAACAGTGATAGCTGCAGCCTGAAAGTGTTGGCATTTGATTTATGCTCAGGAAGTCCACCTCTAATCTACATAGGTTGCCTACAAAAAGCAGTTGTACTGTCAAGTTACCATTCTTATTACAGATACAACCACTCTCCAGGAAACTTCAGACCTAACATGTAATAGAACATAACTCTAAAATATTTAAGAACCTATTTTGCCCCAAAAAGTAATTCGTATAAAAGGAAATGTACAAATATTTGTTTTGAAGTCTTTTTTCCTTTGAGCCTTTTAGTTATGTGTATTATACAACTACTACCTGACTTTTTTCAGAGGTATGCACACAGTATGTTGCTTTTTCTTCAAAACCTTTGATTTCTTGGAAGCTGTATTGATCCACGGTAGAAAAAGATGTACAATTCAGTATGGTTTTCTTGTAATTACTTATTCATTTCTACCCAGATTCCAGTGCCTGTCTTCTACAAAGCAAGCTTGGTACAGCACATCGAGGACAGGCTGTTACAGCATTCTTTTATCACTGTTCAAAGTATCCTCCAGGTTTTTGAAGATCTGACCTGAATCAAACAATTGCAGTGCAGTGGTATTATCGATTTGCTCTATGATATACCAGGCTGAGTAGGGAAACATTTTAAGGGTCACTTCAAAGAAACTAAATGTACTCTTTAGAAATTATACTTTATAGGAAGGATGCTGAAGACATGGCAATTCTGGCTACTGTGAACCTGAAATTCAAGTGAAGTCTCATAGGGCATAGAGTTATGTGAATAAGAACCAAAAGGAGCTTGTTCAAATCCCTGTGAATCAAAAGGCTAAAGCTAACATGTTAGAAACATGACAAACGAGTGGGTAGTGGGCTGTTTATGAATTGGGAAGGAAGGTGAAAGAACTGACTTTGTCCTGTCTTTAAGGTAAGACTAGATTATATATTTCACATCAAATTATTTCTCTTAGTGCTTAGAAAATAGACAAATGTAACAGTAGACCTCAGATAACAGAAGAAATGTAGCCTCATGTCTATTTTTTTGAGCTCTTAATTTTTCCTGTCATCAGGACTGAAATGCACATGTTCCTTAACTGTGCTCTTTTGTGCACAGACTCATTTGTTTTCAGTTTGAAGGTTTGATAAAGATATGTTAGTCCAAATTCATTCTTGGATAACTTTGAATACAATGAGGTTGATGTGTGGATTTCAGGTGCATCTTACTGCAAGGGAAAGGCATCTTTGCTACGATCAAAGCTTAATTTTTTTTATGTTGTCTTTGAAGTCTGGAAGAAAGTGAGTGGTCCTGGAGATCGAGATAGAGGTCTGCTCTCCAGCAGCTCCTCTGCATGTTCATGTTGCTCCGTAGTTTGACTCTCCACACTCTTTCTTCCTGTGAGAAGGTGGTGTAGGAAAGGATTGATAACTTGCTTGGTCCTGCTGTGTAACAGTGCACAAGCCACTTGACTCCTACTTTTTGCACTTGAAGGAAAAAGTTTCCCTGATCTGAGCATAGCTCTAAGTACAAGACAACTGATGTTTGTGAAACACCAGTGAAAGGGTTTATAGCTCCACCAACTGAAATGGATTTGTGCAGATTTAAACTTCCAATAATATTGGTCTGGTGATCATATTGAGCTTGGGAGAGGTAACCAAGTGTTATAAAACACAAACCAGTATAACCAGCATGATGTATTGTAGGCTGGAGTCATCAGAAGGAAAAAAGTCTAGTCAAAACAACTTCAGGAGTGTTATTATCAAACAGACTGATAAGGCTCTCTTTCGTCAGAAAAGGATGTGACAGCGTACAGAAGTACTTTGTCATTCACATCTAGAAAAAGAAAAATGTGTCATTTCAGTCCTGTGACAACTCTTCATCATTGCTATATATTAAGAACAAATGTCATCCTTTTCACAGCTTTCTCCAGAGCAGCCAAATAAACCGGGTGTATTTATAGTCTCTTGAAGAATACAGGCACTGGTATTTAAAGTGCAGTTGGTGATTCATGGAAAACTGATAAACATTAATTTCAAAAACGATGGTACTGGGTGCTTGCATTGTGCTCCCTATAGCTGCTGTTTCTTGTATCTTACCACTTAGTCATACATCCTGAAACACCAGAGATCTTCC
>VYZW01001241.1:151122-194029 GCA_013401315.1 Balaeniceps rex | reverse complement strand
GTCATCTTGATTTTTGTTGGTGTTGCTTAGTAGCTTATCCGTGCGTTCATTGTCATGAGGGAAATTCACTTTTGGGACAGCTTCCAGTTTTGGCATTTTTCCCTTCCACTGTAATTTTTCCTTCTCTATTTCTGGTTCTTTTTCCTTTTCTTGAAGCCTTTCACTTATTTTTTCAATCGTATTCCCCACTCCATGTATCAAAAACTAACATTAGAATTGTCATTGTTAGGCTTTAACAGCCCAATTAGATTAACAGCATGTCATTGTTTTCAGATNTGTGAGGTAGGTTTCCCAAGGGGTAACTCTGAGAAGACTTTCAGTTTTGGGGTATGCTCACTAGTTGAGTGCAAGTACTCAGTAGGAGCTTTGGTGTCAAAAGCCTACAGCCACTGAGGTGGCCTTGGGGCTCTGAGGACCAAAATCTTTTCTTAGGCAGAAGTGTGAGAATCTCAGACCCACAAGAGTCACCTTGATCTTTGTTGGTGTTGCTTAGTAGCTCATCCTTGCGTTCATTGTCATGAGGGAAATTCACTTTTGGGACAGCTTCCAGTTTTGGCATTTTTCCCTTCCACTGTAATTTTTCCTTCTCTATTTCTGGTTCTTTTTCCTTTTCTTGAAGCCTTTCACTTATTTTTTCAATCGTATTTCCCACTCCATGTATCAAAAACTAACATTAGAATTGTCATTGTTAGGCTTTAACAGCCCAATTAGATTAACAGCATGTCATTGTTTTCAGATTAAATCCTGATTTATATGATGACAATGTGTTGGACCATATACTAGTTCCTGGTGGGTCATTTTCATAAATAGAAGTGCTAGGATCCTGCTGAGTTTCTGTTTTTGTCCTGTTTGTATAATGAAAGGTTAGGTTCCAAATAAGCCTTTTGGAGTTAGGTGGAACTACTGAAGCAGGACAGATACCTGATATCATTGCCCTACATTTACAGGTGCTTGTGTGAAATCAGATATGCTGGGTCTGTTGGGAGCAGACTTTTGCAACTTGCATAGAGCATTAGGAAGGCATGGTTGGATGTAGCAGGCCAAACTGGAAAGAGCTTGCTAGTTGTGGGAAGTAATGTTACATTTCTGGTCACTCTTGTGTTGCTTTCACATCCTATTTCAGCCTATGAATAGCCTCCGAATGAATCTGAAAGCTGTTTGTATGCAGAGCCCACACGATTCCCATACTCTGTCTTCCTCAATCAAACCGTAAAGGTCATACCTCCTGCTGGTGGACATAGCTGGTTCCAGCAAAGAATAGGCTATTGCTCTCCTTCACTCTTGCCCTTTGTTAATCTTTCTTCCATTTCCAGTAGGAGTATTTCCCAGGAACACGTAAAGCAGAGAAATTATTGCTAGGAAGTGGCAGAATTGTGGTATTGTTAACTGCTTGAAAGAAGCCCTAGTTGATGGCTCTTCAGTAGAAAACCATTTTGCCTTCATCTATAAGTTATATTGAAAATGTTAGTCAAGTTCACATGCATAATTTTCAGAGACTTCACTGTAGTGAGTCTAATATATACCTCCTGGGAAGACATTTAACACTGTTAAGCATTCCTTTAAATTTCAATTCACTGTAAGCTGGTGAAAGAAAGGAATATTTTCACTGGAACCTGGCTATGGGCTTAGATTTGGAAATGTCCATTTCCAAATGGATGCCATAGCCAAATGGCTATGAGGACCTCAAGGGATTGTCTTACATGCTGTTTGCTGCCCTGCATCAGTTTCCTACAGAGAATTACTTGAAGTTTTTTAGGCAAATAAATGGGAAAGTGACTGCAGAAGAACAGGATTTCTGCTTGCAATCATTTTTGGGAGTGATTGCAGTGCCAGACCTGTAATAGCAGATCTTGCTCTGTTTGTTTATCCTCGAGGGGTTCAGCTAGACCAGCCTGAGATACCTGCTAATGTTATGAGAGGATACAAGCTGGTGCAATGTTCGCGTTGCTCCCACAATACTGGCAGAAAGGAAAGCAGGTGCATTTTGAATGCATGTGAGAGAGGTTCATGCTAGGAAAATTGTCCTCCTGGATAAGAAACAAGTTAGCAAGCTAAAACCTTGTCTGCCTCAGAAAACCAGTTGTATAATGCATGTGTTTTCATGTTGCTTAAATAATTCCCATCAGAAGCTAATTTTGATTAATCCAAATATAAGTGGCCTGTCTTTGGTTTGGAAGTGAATTCAGCTAAAATAGCAACTTACCTTCTAAGCGAATTTGTCTGCAAAGGCAGTGAAGTGGTTTAATGGGGCCTGACCTAAAGGTGTGAACTGCAGTTGCTTCTACCCTCCCTGAGAAGAATGTTGCATATAGACTTTCTTTATTAAATCCAAAGAGAAGTAAAAGCATTGGAAGCTTTTAGTGCACCATCAGTAGGCCTTACCCTTATCCCTCCTGTAGCCTCGATTTCGCCTGATGTGAAAACCAAGGGCTTTGTCTCCACTCTTTCGTAGAAGAGCTAGAGGTCTAACACCCACTTTTCTCCCCATGGTGAAACATGCCCTTTTGTGAATGAAAATAAAGCCTAAAAGTATTGTAAGTATACTTTTGTCTGGATGTGCCCACATGTGCTTTACCTTGAATAAGCAGGGAGTCCTACCTTATTGAATGAGACTGACTGTGCTAAGGATGCTTGTGATCAGCATTAGTGTTAGTGGATTTATTTTCTAAAGTATAGCTTAGTGATGGTGCTATGTATGTAGTGATATAAGGAAGGGATCAGACAAATAATCACTTTGATAGCTGACCCACATAGCTGATTACATGCATGCTCTCGCTACATGACAGTCACAAATTGGTGAGGTCTAAACGTGAATAAGAGAGGGAAGCTACATTTTTCTTGCCTTGTGACTAAAGCAGACTAAGAAACATGTACCTGAGTTTTTAGCACCTGATGCACGGTAAATTGTTGGAGTTGTTTGTGCAGAGCTTGAGCAAAATGTCTTGTTACTTAGTTTGGTTGGCCAGACTTGGGAGAGGGGAAAGGACATCTCTGGTTAGCTGAAATATTTCACTTTGTTTTTTAAAGTGTGTAGCCATTTAAAAAAGTAGCCAAATTGAAAAATAAAGACATTGAGACTTGAAAAAGTGCTCTGTAGTGCTATGGCTTTTGGTAATTTATTTTTAAAGAAACTATTTGAAAGACTGTAGGGAGAAGAGTACGGAACGTATTTTCCACTCTCAAAGTCAAGTTAAAAATTAAGGTTAAAATCTTTGCTAAGTTTTAACATATTGTGTTTTCACCTTCTCCACACTCATTCAAGCAAACTTTAAAAAAATACTGTTACAACTGATATTTTAATTGCGCTCTCATGTGCTTTGGCTTGTTTCAAGTTTCTGTGCTTTATCATGCAAAATCCCTGTTAAAGAATGTTAAAACCAATTTCCTTGAAATAATTTCTTTAACAATAGTTACACTCTGAAAGGAAGTGTAACAACTAATTGTACTTCTTACAGATAACTTTTTTCTGTTTTCTTTATGCTGTCATACTTTAAGACATTTTAGTGAATTTAGGGCCTAATCTAGAAATGGCCTAATTTGCCATACTGTGGGAAGAAGGGATAGCAGGGAAGTCCTGGAGTGAGAAAATAATTAAAATACTAATGAACCTGGTCCAAGCAAACTTGTTTACCAAACAGACATAAAGGGAAGGAGTGTAGTTTGGAATTGCAATATGAGATCAAAAGATGTCTGAAATATGATTGCAAAAGGAAATTAAAATATATATATTAAAGCATAATTAATTTAATTACAGGTTTTGTAAAACTGATACAGAAGTAAGCACAGAAGTGGATGATGCAGGTGATTGTTTGAGATGAGCAGCTGATGTAATGTTTAAACATGTTAATAAAAATATGGGGGCTTTTCTCTGCCAAGAATGAGGGGATTTTTTTCTATATAAATACAAACTGCTGATCTGTGGATACAGAGAAGGACTAGGCAAAGACACACGTGGATTCTTGAGAGGTGGATTTGCCAGTTTCCTTCATTACTGGTGTTTCTCAACTGAGACAGGACAAACTCCTGTTTATCAAAAGACACTTCTCCTGTCTGGATCTCCTGGTGCTAAGCTCCTTAATATCTGAGCACCTACAGAGAGTGGCCTGGCTTTGCTAGAAGGAATGCACCAGGGAAAACAGAGGAGGAGGAGGAGGTTGGCTTACTGATGTCAGGACTGGAATTGGTACTGTTTAACTTAGTTGTCACTTGGCTATGGGAAGCAGACAGTGACCCAGCAGGTGATGACACCTTTCTTGGTCACCACTGAAAAGGTGACAAATTGCTCTAGAGGTGGTTGTATCCGAAGTCATAAATAGTGGTACTTTCTGTGCATAAAACAGACAGGGGCTGTGAATACATCTTGGTTGAGTCTTCAGTGTTTAAGCGGGTATTTTGTGGCTCAACCACTTTAGCGCAACTGTGCCCCAGGATGGGGAGGTTCTGCTTCTGCTGTGCAGAGTCCATACAAGAAAATCTTTGGTCATTCTCTCGCTGTTTTCATCTCAGTGGCTATTTTCAGACCAAAAATGATGCATGTAAATTGTTTTACCCTCAAAGCAAGAAGAGGTGGTTTTGCCAAAATCAACAGTGGGTTTCAAAGCCTTCCAGGTTCCCTAGAACACAAAGGCTGACTCAGAGCTGTGACTCACCATCAGGAAGCAGCAAGCCAGGGACCTCCTTATCTGCTTTCATATCTGGGGTGTGGGAACCAACGGCAGGGTGGGGTGGGGCAGGGTGCATGTCAGTGGAAGAGTAGAGGAAAGGTTAAATATTATGGCAGCTTCCACTTTGGAAAAGGAGTGGAAAACAGTCATCCTCTCTTATGTCCTTCCTTACTGGCAACTGGAATTGTTTTAATAGGGGAAGCATGTGAGCACTGTAGACCCATTGCCAGTTGTACAGTAAATCAGTCCCTGGGAGAATTATTTATGTGCAAAGCAGTAGACTAATTTTTAAAGTTTCACAAGCAATGAGAGCAACTCCAGGCACACAGGGAATTGTCATTGCTAACTTTTTAATGACTCTGGGCTCTGTCAGCCTGCTCTGCCTGGCTCTATTTGCTGTCACTGCATCTTCCTCCCTGTGTGCAGCTCTGCCAGCACAGCAGGTGACTTAGGGGTGAGATTGTACAGGGCTTTTGCACCTGACTTCCAAAAGGCAACTTTTGTGCCTGGATAGCAAAATGAGAACTTTCACTGGGGCTTTTTAAAAGCAAAAAGGTACACCAGGGCCTGGGATATTACCAGTGAATAATGAGGCATAGCATCTCTCTTGGCAAAAGATGCTGAAGGATGCAGAGAAAGTCCTGCCTTTAGGCCTGTCTGAACTATGTGCTCCCTTCAATCCTTCCCTGCTTTGGGGGTAAATAGTTACTTTAAGCTTGAAGATGCTTAATGGTCTTTCCTTTCACATCTAATGCTAGGTAATATTACCCAATTATTTCATTGCTATCATTGCTATTGGCTTCCTGACAAACTGTCCAGTGACTGGCCAGACCTCTCCCCAGCAGCAGATGTTCTCGCATTGCTCTTTAGTGGGCTGTGCACCTCCTCCCTCCTATCTCTACAAATGAAGGGTTTTCCTGACCTCACTGCTTATGGCCCAGGATGAACGACCCTAACTCTCTCAGCATGCCCTGGATGAGCTATGAGGGCTCAAAGATTTCTTTATGCCGTTTCACTTACTGGGAGCTTCCCACACACCTGCCTCTTCTCAGATCCTTTTGCTAATTGGGTCGTGCCTCAGACTTGTTGCTAGTCTGGGCACAGGCTGGGCTTTCCCTTTCTTACTTTCTCTGTCTCATGTAGAAGCATGTGTCTGGGTAAGTAAGGGTGGTGATTAAAAAAAACCAAAGCAACCTTTCTTCCTTTGGCTGGGACCCAAGGAGACAGATGTTCCTGGGAAATGGCTGCTGTAGGGCAATCCAAAGGAGTAACTACAGCTTGTGCAGACACACCCAAGTGAATTTGCCTGAGTAGCAATTGAGCCCTGGCCCTGTATGTTTGGCTCAGGCTGACATGCATACCCTGTGGCTGGGGTTGGGGTCAGCTCTCCTAAAATGGCCCCTGGTGTGTTCCCTGGCCAGGCTGTGATGGACATGGGCCCTTGGGCACCCTCTGGGGCAGCTGCTCCCTCGGCTTCCTCTGCCAAGAGAGTTGGCTGATCCTGCTAGCGAAAATGGAAGGGAAAAATAGGAGAGGAAATACCTGCTTTTTATATAGGGCTCAGTTCAGCACTGCATGGTGCTTCGTGCAGTTATTTACACTGGGACAAGCAGCGAAAGATTTGCTGCTGTTGTGATAGTAGGGTTTGATCACATTTGAGTGGTACAAATGGCTTCAAGGGTGAAAGGGAATGGTGACTTGGCTCACAGAAAAGTAGACTTCAAAAGGTATCATCTGCGCTTTCCCTCAAAGAGCAGGTTTGGTTTGACAACACTGGAATTACCTGCTCCTCTCCATTTAGTGTACATAAGTGTATGTGGGAATTTTAAATTTACTTGTATATATGTGTCTGAAATCCCATCTCTATAGCAACATTTGTAGAATAAAAGTACACGCTTTCTAGTGTAAACTTAATTTTGTGAGCTGTAAAGCACCCCGTCATGACCTGTCCCAAGTGTCAGCGATCCCAACTATTTGATTGACTCCATTATGCCTGTAGCAAAAAATAATGTATGGTCCTCTGTCTTTTTACCCTTTTTGGAATCAAAGTTTTACCAAAAAGATATAATGTTCATAGTCCTGTTAGGAGCAAGTAGAAATACACATTTTAAGAAAATTAGTAACTTTCTACATTTTTTGCAGCTCTTCCAGGCATTTCTCTAAGTCCTATTTCTTCCTCCTCTTGATCCTTTGTTGAAGGTTATAATCCTGTGTTTATATCTCTGTCTGTTGCCATAGAAATAACTGATGTTGCTAACTAAGCTTGAAACTTCCTCGAGGGATAAAGGAAAGGGCTACTCCTTGTAATTGATTCATGTGTGTGAAAATAACAAGTCTCCAGATGGATTCCTCTTCAAAGGTCGTGAATTTTAACTTCTCTACTATAATATGAAAGAAGTGAGGTCCTTTCAGTGACATTACAATTAGCTTTCTCCAAACAGCAGGTCTAATAGTGTGCTTCTGCATCTTGCCTTCCCAACCTACTTCAGCTCTGCCTCAAAAGGACCAAAGGATGGGTCAAGCTTTCTTCTCGTCAAACCTTTGCTTTTGTTATGGATACTGCAAGCACTTGTTTGTTAGCAATCTGCCTAAAAATGTTGATGCTCATTTCAGAAGGAGCTATATGGTCAGTGCAATGTCAATAACCCTTATTGCTGACCCAGGATTTGAATAAGGGGCCTGCCAGTGAATGTGAGGTGTGGGTAGTCCTGTCTCTGGGGTCCTTGTGCTTGTTTGCTTCTCAAAGTCCTTGCTTCTGTATACTGCTGTGCCACTGTCTTGGCCACACCTTTTAAAGTCAAAATCTGAAGCTAATGCCCTTAGTTTGCCTTTATGCTCCGTTTGAGATGTGTTATTCCAAACAACCTCACAATTTAGATAAAAGCCAGCTATAGAAGGGAAACCACAGTGGCACCTATATTTAAAGGCTCATAATGTCACATCTCACTTGTCTTTTTTTGCCTGGAAGTAGTAGTGAAGTGGTATCACTATTTTTGCATTTAGCTTATTGAAAATGTGAGTTTTAGGAGGGGGGTGGTTTAACACTTTTTTCCATTGTAGGGAGAAACAAAGCAAGGTATTGTACAAAACAATGCAAATTTAAGAGGAAGTATCAGGCCCTTGGAAAGGCTGCTTTATGTCCAGTCAATGTGTGCAGTGTGGAAACCACAGTCACTTTTGGGTAATACAATCTCTAATAAGTCAGCTACTTCTTAACGAAACAGGGCAGTCGTAGCTGAGTTTGCAGTCTCTGGTCTACTAATTTTGGATAATCCCTGTCACTGAAAAATAAACCAAGCCCATCCTGGTGGGCATGTGCAGCTGTGGATACCCCTTTGTCATGCTAGTCTTTGAAGCACCATTTCATAAATCTTTCTTTTTTCCTCCTTCTCCCTGCTCTTTCCCGAGTTCTGCTTTGTGTCCTCTCCCTCACCTGTCAAATGAAGCCCTACCAATTTTTTACAGTCTACCTGTTCCCCTTCTATTCTATGCTACCTCAATTCTTCTTTACAATTTTTTCTTAAAACACTGCAGAATCAATGATGTGGGTTCAAAGTGTCAATAGTTCAACTACACAGCTCAAGATTTATTATAAAAAACATTCTTGGATATAAACTTTATAGCTGTTTGAGGGGGTAAGTAAATATCCTGCACATGGGTAAACTGAGGTATAGAAATGTCTTCAAGGTCACAAATAATTCAAAGGAAAAACAAGCCATAAAAAAACCAAGGTTTAACTTTCATTTCAAGACCGTCTGCATTGTAGCAACATGATGTTCGTCATGTTCATGATGTGGAAAGAATAAGGGAAACAAGCAATGTGATCCTTTGAAAATTGTTAAATAAAAAAGCAGTGTTGCAGTTTGGATGGTTATGACAATCTATTTTGATGTTCCTTTTTTGTTTAGCTTTATTGCATTGTGTAATTTCATCAGTCTTTAAAACCAGGTAGTGAACACGTTTGAGTCAATGTCCCCACAGCCCTTTGGCCAGGCTCCTATGATGGATGCTACTTTCTGGGGTCTGGGATGGAAAAGCACCTGGAGGTACAGTAAGCCCATGGGTAGGGTGTTGTCCAAAATTTGCAAGCATTTTCTTTTTCCAGGCACACTCATGCTCATTTTTTTTTCTATAAGTCCTGGGATTCCTGCTTGTGAAAACCTATCTCTGCTTGTGGCATCAAATATTTGGGTAATGACAACCTTGATAGAGGTTGAACAGTTTCAAAATTTTCACCATAGCCAGAAGAGCCTGTTTTCCTCTTAGTCTTTGCCTTGCATTTGTGTCAGGGTTAGGAAGAGGGACAGAAATGGCAGGAGAGGAGGGATGGGAGAAAGGTGGAAATGACAGCAGTGGTGGGAGAAATGTGCAGTGCTTCCGGTCCAGTTGTTTTGGGTTGAGCCCAGAGAGACCTGTCCTTCTGCAGAGCTGAACACTGTTTTGCTGTAGCATTTGTATCCACAACCATACTGATCTTGACATATCCAGATGTCTCCATATTTCATATTGATCTCTCAAAAACAAATTGATGATGTTGGAAAACACTTGTTTTAGCACATGCTAGGGAGTAACAGTTGTTTTCCCTAACTTTAATTGTAGTGATGTTTGCAATGTGCATTTGTTCAGGGTGTTTTTAATTTTTAGAGTACTGACCTCTTCAGAAGTAGCAGGATGTTGGGATCCATACTGATTCCTAATTTGACTATCAGCCCCCAATTTTTTCAGGAAGTTTTTTGCCAACTATGTCACAGAAATCTGCTTTGACTTGATAAAAAAATTAGCCTGAACGGCAGCGAGTGCAAATGATGAGAAGCAGAGTCAGCTTGTCTCCAGCTTGCCTTCCTGTTTTCCTTGTTAATACTGATTTTTGGGTAATGTCTGACTCCAAAGCAACTTGAAAACATCACAGCAGTGAACAAGTCCAACAAGGCCAGGTTTGAATCTAGTCCCGTGTCTAGGGAGGGACAGATTTGTCCTTTCAAAACTTGAGGTAAGTGCAGAATGAGGCTACAACTTGGCCTGTCTGTTCCTAATGATCTTGTGTGAAGAAAACAGATGTTTAATACAGATTTTCTTGGAAGCATAGTATAGCAGTAATTTAACAGGCTGGAATTTGGTTATAGCATGCTGACCTTTAGCAGTCCTCTCATAACTTCTTGTAACTTTCTGGTTAAAAACTTGCTTGGAAAAAACCTCAAACTCTTTCATCTGTAATTTTGAACTGAATACTTTTAAATGAATGCAAAAATAAAGTTTTCTGGATTTCTTCCTTTTTAGTTTCATTTTTCTAAGTAGCTACAGGAAAATCAGAAGCAAATATTCACTGGGATAATTAAAGCCAGTATTTAAATAGGTAAGGGCAGAAGTCCTATAAAAATATGCAGTTGGAAGCAAAAATGGAGAGGAAAAAAGTATATGTTGCAGACCATAAAATGAAATGGCTACCTCAGCTTGGAAAGCTCTGGGAGGATGGTGCCTGACTCGGAGAGACAGGAGGAATCCTGCCTTCTGCTTCCTAGCCTGATATTAACATTGTCTTCTCGTGGAGCTCAGTCCTGCCCCATGGTCCCTCATCTGACATGAAGGTCGGTGCCCTGTTCTTTGATACCTGGCTCTTAACATTTAGCACTGGGGGCCTTCTTTCTCTGTTAGGGGCTTCTGTAATGTAAGAGTGAAGTTTGCAGCTGTACAGACAGGAGTTGTCTTTCAGTGAGCGGTGGAGGGTGGCTTTTTCCTGTGACTTTAGATGTTACCGAGGTGCTGCTTGAACTCATCCTGTTACACTTGGAGCAGGGATTGAATCACAGGTGGTGACCAGCGTGTTGCCCCACAGACTATGGTACTGGCCCTAAATAGGATTTCTTCTCTTCCAGAATTTGCTAGTAAACATTTTAACTATTTTTCATTTCCAGTATGGTTAAATATTTAATATAGGGTAAATATTTTAAAATGCCTTTCATGTGGATCACAATTACTGTGAAATACTTTAATCATCTGGGTTTTCACACTGAATCAATGCAGGACAAAGTTGTGTCCTGGCTGCCCAGATTTCAGTTTTAAATTCCCCTGGGAGCTTTAATTAATATTCTTCTAAGTAGGGAGGTGAGCGTTGGAAATGTATTTCTTAACTATGGTACTGGCCCTAAATAGGATTTCTTCTCTTCCAGAATTTGCTAGTAAACATTTTAACTATTTTTCATTTCCAGTATGGTTAAATATTTAATATAGGGTAAATATTTTAAAATGCCTTTCATGTGGATCACAATTACTGTGAAATACTTTAATCATCTGGGTTTTCACACTGAATCAATGCAGGACAAAGTTGTGTCCTGGCTGCCCAGATTTCAGTTTTAAATTCCCCTGGGAGCTTTAATTAATATTCTTCTAAGTAGGGAGGTGAGCGTTGGAAATGTATTTCTTAATCCTTCTCCCTTTAAAGTCAATGGAAAACCTTTGTTTAACTTCAGTGGATAAGATGCACCATGCTGTTTTTTAAAATGCACACTTTCAGTGGGCACCAGAGGAGCACTTGGCCCCTGTGACAGCTGAACTCTCTTATTACCAGGGGCACAACTTGTGCTCCTGCAAATGGGCACAGCTAGTTACAGACTCAGCAGTGCCAGCTGAGGGCATGGTAAAGGCAGTAATTCATTATTTTGTAAATTGTTTTGTGATGGGGCTATAAAAGGTGCTCCATTCTTCAAGCCTGGGTCAGTTTATCACAGAAGTACCCTGAGGTGACAGGAGGCTGAAAAAGGTGATTTTTAACTTCCTGTGCTTTCAGCAGTGACTTTCAACCCCGACTTACAAAGCACAGAACAAAGGAATCTGAGGAATGTACTCAGTGGCTATTGAGCAAAACCCAGTTCCTTTCAATGAAAGTAACCAAGTAACACTGAAACCCTCAGCTTTACCCTTCCCTGCCAGTGCAGGCAGATGGGAAAGGGCTGTCTGAACAGGTGCTCTCCGCTCCTGGAGACCCACCTCATCAGCACAGGTCTTCAGCAGTACCATAAGAACATGGGTATCTGTTCCACTTAAAGGGGGATGTAATTTTTTTCCTTAAGTCTGAAATGTGTTGAAGCACTAACTACTGTTTTGCATTCATTTGGTGTTGCTACTGAAATTTTTGGGCATGTAGGAGTAATAACTAATGGAGTTGTACAGAAATGCTGACTTGGAAGCTGTGAGAGCTGTTGCAAGAGGAGCTGCTGCATGTGTTGTTTCTGGGAGAGGAGCCTGAAATAGCTGGGCCACTGCTGCGCTGGCACAACTAGCTCACAATGTGATGTGACCTTGAGATACCTTCTGAGAGCATAGCTAGCTCCTCAAGCCCAGCCTATTAGGCACCCGGTCATGCTATAAGAGAGTGGCACCAAAACATTTACTCTCTTTTGGGAAAATAAGCAGAAAGCCCTGCATGCTGTAGTGTTTCATCTTTGCCTTGATTTCAGCTGTGAAAGCCTTCAGGGTGTGAGTCCCGGCAGCATGTGAACACAAGAATTGCTGTTCTGAATGACAGCAAAGATCCAGGGTCCTCTCTATACCTGTGACCAGCACCAAAGGCTTGAGGGAAAGTGTGTGGCATAGGATGTGCGCAGTGTCCCCCTCTTCCCGCTCCCTCCCAGCATCTGCTGGGATCAAAGACACTTCCTGAGCAGCAGCCTGCATCCCTGTGCTCTCTCTTGCTTCTGCTTGACCTGGTGTTTGCTCTAAAGGTCAGTCTGCCCATCTGTAGTTCAAAAAACCCAATCACACCCCCCCCCTAACCCCTAGCAACTTGGAGGAAGTTCTGATAAAATCCTCTTCCTTTGAGAGACCCTACTAGGTACAGTGGTGTCTCTCTTCTGCCTCTCTGCACCCAGCAGGTCAAGGGATGTGATTATTCCACTCTACTTGGCACTTTTGTCCAGTTCTTCTCCCCTAGACACTGAAAAATTGGAGAGGGTCCAGTGGAGGGCCACTGAGATGGTCAGAGGTTGAAAGACTTAATATATGAAGAAAGGTCAAAGGAACTGGGTTTGTTCAGCCTGGGGAAGAGAAGGCTCAGTAGGATTTAACCATAGCCTCTCAACACTTCAAAGGTAGTCATAGAGAAGACAGGGGACATCCTTTTCATGGATGTCATGTGCATTCAGGATGCACAGTGACAGGCCAAGAGGCAATGGGCACAAGTTTCTTCACGGGAAACTGGATATCAGAAAAATATTCTTCACCATGGGAACAGGCAGATTTTGGAACAGGTTGCCCAGAGAAGTGGTGGACTCTCTCACAGGAAATATTCAAGCCTCAGCTTCACAGGGTCCTGGATAACCTAACCAAAAGCCCTGTTTCCTTAGGCATTTCTAGGATCCTCATCCACTAGCCTCTGTTAAGCTGTGGTACTACTGAAATAAATTTCAAACTGACTTTTTTCAGATGGGAATAATTTTCAGTCTGACTTTCAGACAGACTTTTCTCCCAGCCCATAAACTAAAAAAAAAAAAAACCCACACCAAAACAAAAATCCAACCCTTTTTCAACTCAAAACAAGTGGCTTTCCTGGGTTTCAGTCATTACTTTTCAGCTCATCCTACACAGCAGATGGAGTTTGTAGTGATTTGCCACAGGATAAGCAGCATCTCCTCTCCAAAAAGAGTTCACTTTGTGGCTTGTACATCCTTCCTTGTTTTTATTTTGAACTTTGGTTTTTGGGGTTGTTCCTTACCTTCATGGTTTTGAAACAGAAGCCAAAGGTACCAAAACCTACTCCAGTCTTAGGCATTCAGTGTGAGATGAACAAATTACTTCTCTCTTGGGAACATTGGGGATTGCCTGCAGTGGAGAACGGCCTATAATAACATGGGAGTTTATATTTATTTAAGAACTTTTAAGCACTTCATTTTTATATCTTAAGATTAAGAAAAAACAGAAGAACATATGAAAAGCAAACACTTCCGTAGCTTAAGTCAGATTGACATGCCACTGGAACTACTTAGCAGGGATGGGAATGCTGCACAGTGTGGGGGGTGAATTTGCATTGGCAACATGGGCAACCTTTATGGACTGCCATGTGCAAGCATGGTGAGCTAGAAAATGGGGGAAAATTAACCCAGTGTAAATAGGCGGGATCTCTGGTATCATAAATTGGGGCTGACTGTGGTTCATTGAAAATATTTATTCTAGTGGAACTGGGAACTTGTTAGGCTGATGTGAGAAACTGAGGTGTAGAATAACAGCATGCAAGATATACTAAATAAATTTGCTTAAATTGGAGCATGTTACAAACAGCCATACATACTATACCTACAGGTATCATTTTACAGAGCTACTGCTTCTTTGGTTACAGTCTGAGTTTAGCAAGATTTTCACTGCTCAGAAAGGAAATCTGGTTTCATAGAGAAATCGGGCTGAGTTAAAAAGTTTACATTGTAATTGGGTCTTGGACTGAGTTGTTCCTATTAGACTACCTGTGAAACTGCTCAAAGTTGTAGTCTTAGGCAGAGGAAACTAAAGAAACATAGGGTAAATTTGTTTAATTATCTTGGTGTGTTCCCTCTTTCATGCAGGGATCCAAGACCCTCTGAATTATTTGTGCTGCATATATGTTGGTTTATACCCAAGATCTGCTCTGGAGTAAACTAATCAGACCTCTGGGCAGGGAGCAGGTTTTTCTGCTCCGCTTCCAAGGGCAGACAGTAGGATAATGTGCAACAGAAACCAGGACCCACATAAAATGCAGCTGTAAGCCAGTCTGCACCAGCTCGATCATGGGGGGCTTTCCAGCACAAATAGCAAAGCCAGTGTAAAATCACCCCCCTGTCTGGGGATGTCTGTGTGTGAAAGCATCAGCTGGCACACAGCAGTGGTACCAGACTGCATCAGAAATTCAAATTATATTTTCTAACACAGTGACTGTGAGTGTTAGCTTTTCACTGCATCTGTAGCACTGACATGGCAGTGACTGGGAAGTTGCCTTTGTCAGTGGCTACATTATTACCTTAAATAAACTTAACTGGAAACTCCAGTGTCACAAAACAAAGCAAGGTTCTTCATCTGGATCTTTCCCACTAATGTCCTTTGCAGCTGTGTGTAAACTGTGAATCACAAAGGAGGAAAGCTACAGAGGTAAGCGGAGAGAGACCTCTCTCCCAAACAGAGCTGCCTGTCAGTGGTGCGGTACCGGATCCTGTGCTGTGCTGGCCACCGTGCTGTGGCCTATCTGCTGCAGCTGGTCCTCAATTGCTGCAAGTGAGCAGAGCATTGTGACTCTTGGAGTGAAGCAAAGGTCTGAAAAATACCACCAGGTATGTGGTATTCATTTCAAGGTGGCAGTGCTTTCTGGTGAGAGCCAAGAATCATGCCAGAGCCATAGATAGAGCCTGGACTGCATTTGTTCTCACTTTTCTCTAAAGTAGCCAGAATAATATTACAGATTTTTTGTTTGTTTGTACAAATCAGGAACGGTATAAAGGGCCGAGAAGATGAGTAACTGTTTTTCATTGAAATATTTAAGAAGGAAATAAAAATGTTTTTACTGGCAGGCCTGAGAGGTCCCCATTTGAAAGCTCTCCCTACCCTTTGCCATGTACCTTAAACCTAGAATAAGAGTACCTTATCAAAGGGATTGTGAGGAAGAAAAGTAATACTGATCAGGATGACTGTCATCAGTCTTATCATGCCAGTGGCCTGTCTTCAAGTTTGCATTTCAGAGAGGAATTGGAAGCACAGCTATGAGGCACCTTTGTAGATACTTGTAGACACCTTCTCCCAAGCTCAGGGGCAGCAGAGGGAAAACACAATTTTGAGCAGCCATGAGCTGAGTGAAGGATGGAGCTGATAGTAAAAGAGAATGAGGAAAAGGTAGGTAAGTTGGAGATGAATCTAGAAAGTAAACAGGTGTGATAGAAGAGACATCCTGGAGAAGTATGGGTAATGGATAGCTTGGTGAGTAGGCTACAGGAAATTAATCTTCTACATGGCTGTAGTGGATCATGATGGAATTTTTCAAGGTGAAGACATGCTACAGTAAATAAAATGGAGGCGATGACCAATAGAAGCTTGGTTTAAAGAAATTGCGGAGAGTGTAAGTTGAAAGCTGGATTGGAAAAAAGTTCAGAGTATAAGCGGACAAGAGAAACTCCCTTCAGGAGTGGGTAGCTATTGGAGCTAGTCTATTTAATGACTTTAAAGATAAAGGAAGGTGCTATTATTGACTGGAGACCAATACAGATCTCTGGGAACATCTGGGCAAAATGGCATCACAGGAGAGCAGGAGCAGGCAGGGTTGGATACGGATGCAGGATTCGTGCTGGTGGGAGGTCGAAGAGAAGGAGAAGACCATATAGCTGGGATCTTCAAGAAGCAGAGGGAGAAAATCTGCATGACAATAACAGAAGTAGTACAGGAGACAGCAAGTCATTAAAAAAGCAAGTGCTGGGAGATGACTGACTTGCCCAGCTTCTGTTTAAACCCTACAGATATACCTTTGAAACCCATCCCACCTGACAGGGTAAAGCTTCAGTGCTTCATTCTCCTCTGGACAGTGAAGATTTGCAAGACGACTGAGCCAGCTTTAACCCAGCAGTGATCATGCTGTCCTTTCAGCTAGGCCAAGTTAGACACATGTCCTGTTGCACAGAGGAGGGAAAGTTCTTTTAACTAATGGCAGTTAGTGGATGGGATTCTGTGAGGATTTCTAAATTGTATCCAATAAATAGATACAAAGTAAAAAGATATTTGGCTTCCCATGAAATTTGCGAACACTCCCTAGGTGGCTGCATGAAATCAGGTTCTGTACTGCTGGGCTTCTGGATAGACAGAGATCTCTCCAGGTGACCCTACCAGTATTATGGGAAGAACAACCTTTGAAAGGGGAACGTGGTAGAAGCTTAAAGATGGTGCAGCACAGTTAATTAAGCATTGGCTGGGCAAATTCCATTACTGAGACAATAACAGAAGTGAAAGGATAAAAAATATCTGATCTGACAGAGGAAGAAAATGCATTAATAAAACCACCTTTATTAACAGATTTTAAAAAAGGGGGGGGAATGCTTTTGGTTAGTCCTTTTGCTTGTCTTTCCTCTAGTGTCTGCTCACGTTTCTTCTTTCTGCTTTGGCATTTTGAGCATCAGAATTATTGCCATATTCTTGAAGCTTGAATGCAAATGGGAAACCAGCAGTCCCAGCCTTAACCTTATTTCCTGTGCTACGATGCAGAGACAACCCAAGGGACCTTTAAGGTCAGTAAGAAAGGCATTCCCTATCCTTCTATTTAGAAGGGTTTTTTACTTTCCTTACTTGCTCAGCCTCAATGTTGGCAGCTACCACTGTATGCATTTTATGATCTTTATCTCTGGCTTTACCCTCTGTGAATGGTCAGCTCCATATCTCCTGTCCTCATCCTGTCCACTCAGGTCTGTAGTTAAAGTCAACTTAGCTGCTGTTAAATAAAATAATAATAAAAAAGAAAATCTTGCCTAGAGTAAAGCATTGGTGTTTCTGCAGGGATGCTCAGATATAACAGCAGGAGAAACTGTTGAACAGCCTCCTTTCTTCCTCCCTGTCCCATATCACACTCTCCTGAGCTGATTGAATCCCTGCATTGCCCCCACTTGTGCTGGTGATCTAACGCCAGCAAAGCCTGGCTCAGGACATTGTGTTTCTCTGGCCCCATGTCCGGCTACAAGTGTGTCTCAGTGACTGCAGACAGAAAGTGCGATGCAGTTGCTATAGCCCCTGTCCTGATGGAAGATGTCCACTGGGAAGAGCACAAAGGGGAGAAGTTTTCTTTTCCACTATGGCCAAAAAGTTTCAAGGAGCCAGAGCGAGACGAATATTGACAGTCATGGAGTTTTTAAATAAACAGATCTCCTTGGCTATGTTTCTGCTGGAAAGAAAAATGTGACAGGAAGAGGTCTTTGATTCTGTACAACAGCCACCCTAGAACAGCATACAATTGATGTGTTTAATCCTAGTAAAATCAATTGATGGATGAGGTAGGAAGATGTTATTGCTATATGCTTTTGTACCGGATTTTAGATTTAGGCCAGACTCCTCCAAAGCTGATGGAAAAGCGACTCTTGGTTCAATTGAATAAACTTTGTTTTTCCTCACTGGTACTATTTTGTGCTCCATTTAAGCAGAAGAGGAGGAGAGCTTCAGCATGTATTGCCATCATGGATCGCACATTTATGATCAAATCTCTTGAATTTAAACTTTCCAGTTGGTTGTAGGTAAGTGAAACTCTGTAAAACTAGATGAGAGAACTACCCCTAACTTTTCTATAGGAACTCTTAACTGTTGCAAATGCACATTATACTCTTTTATTCAGAAAATTATATACTTTTACCAAGTGTACTGCTACCTAATTGATTTCCTACAAGACTTTCTTGCAGAGGACTGCAAGTCCTCTGAAGCAACTTGTGCAGGACTTAATAACCAGATTTTAAATGTTGCACTGACTTCATTGAATTATTTGTAGTTTGGATAATTATCTGAAATGTCATCTATCTGGAATGAATAAACAGCACTACTAATTTGATAAAGGTTGTATGGCCTCTTTTGAAATGGTAATTCTTTACTGTTGCTTCTAAAGTATCTCTGGTAACAGTCAAACAAATATACAATTTATGAAGCCACTTCTTAAAGCTATGTTAATCTACGGGCCAGCTTCAGATTTTTGTTAAAAATGTCTGGTAACACTGGAAAAACATACCTATTTGGCAAGCTGTCAACCTTCTTCTGGGTTAACACTCATAAAAATATTTTTTATTTATGAAGATTAAATAAATAACAGTTTGTTTTCCATTTAGTACCATAAAACAATCATGACATGAAATCTGGTACATTCTGTCAAGAAATATAGGCCCAATTAGTTCATTTTTTTGTCAACTCTTTGTCCAGGTCTGCATTTACAGCCTTTGACAGTTTCAGATTTATTTTTATGAATTCAGTTTTAACCGTGAAAGCTGGAACAACCTAGTGCACAATCTGTCACTCCAGTAATATTTTTTCAAAGATGAAGTAAGACCAAGCAATCTGTTGTATTAGATATTTGCTTCTTTTTAAAGAAATGGCAATTATCTATTTGACTTATTGAACATTTCTAGGTGGTTACGTTTCTGGACTGAACAAATAGTTCTGCACTGTGGATCCTCAGCTGAACATTGTTTTCTTATAACAACTGATGTTTTGAGCAAGTAAAGCCTCAATGTGATGTTAACCAGAATATAATCTGTTTGGGTTACAGGATTTTCTTACATAATACTCTTTGCTGTTACTTCCAGAGTTCGGCAGCTGTTAAACAAATATTGTCCCAGAGTGTCTGCAGATTTCAGTGTTTAATTTCCCCTGTTCTATTGTTTGTCATTCAACAAAATATAAGTATGTAAGTTTGATCAATAGGAAAAGAAAGAAGCTTCATTAAACGGTGTCCTGGAAAAAGCTATGCATTTGTAATTGATGTTTTCTCTAGCTCTCGCTCCAAAAGAGGCAATGTAGGAAGCAATAGTTATTTTTAAGGTACAAATTACTTTTTTACTTGATGGCATACTAAAAATATCAGGAGTTCATGGATAGGCCAGCCTGGTAATAGTGTCTGTCCTGCTCTGTGAGGAGCCCAGAACAGACTCTTGGTGATGGTTTTTTTTCCTAGTGGAAATTTGGAGTTCCTGTGCCCAAGGTATGATTTTTTTTTTTACTTAACTAGGAAACAATATTAAGTAAATAGTATTAAGAAATGACCTTTGTGTGAACCATACCTACTTTGTCTCAAAATAATAGTGACCTCTTTGTGCAGTAAGAGTTTAAAAATGGAATTAGCATATGAAAATTGTAGCAGGCAAAGAAGCCATAGAGTACAGATGAGCCATTAGGTAGACTGAGGAGAGTGAATCCCTCTCATTGCCAGAAATCTCTGACAATTCCTTTTAGTTGGAGAAATGTGTTTACAAGCTCATTAGGGTTCTTTGCCAACTTTTGAACTTCACCTGAAAGGCCAAACTCCCACTGCCTTTGGGATTTAAACCTTAAACATGCAAGTAGAGCGCTGCCTGTGAATTGTAAGGCAGGTGTCTGACAGTGAGTGTTAGTGTTTCACAAGTGTGAAGGGGGGAAAAAAAGCACAAGAAACAAATGTAGAGTAATACTCCCTATCTGTTTAAAAAAAATAAGTGCCACTGAAGATGAAACACAGTGCTCTGGCCAGAATGAGCTTTGAACACAAGATTGTCAAGCAGTGTTCCTAACCCTACTGCTGCACATGGCTTTTATTGAACACATAAGCAAATAGGTATATTTTAATAAAGTTCTAACACAAACTCTGCCTTGAATTAATTGGAAAAGCTTTCTAAGTATTTTTTCTTTTTTTTGTAACTCCACAGTGAGCAATGTTACTGAAGGGAGAGGAAATGAAAATATTGAATCAAGGATTTTAGAAAGGGTATAAATAAAATGTGCAGGCTATTGTTCACTTGGAAAACAGTTTAATCAATCTAATCTCTTGTCTGTGTAATTTCATTATCGGCAATTTGAAAGGGCTCAAATATTTTTCCTCTAGTGTTTTAACAGCAGATGTGGACTAGACTAAGTGTGTTAATTGAGAGAGATTGTTTTTCCAGTTGCCAAGAAACAGACAGTTTTCTTAGAGAATGCAGTGTTGTGCTCAGAGCCTCAGTGCCCCCCTGTTCTCCTGCAGGGTTTAGGAAGCCGATGTTCTGGTAACTAAGTTACCCCTGACAGCAGTGGTATGAGCTCAGCTCCACTAATGGAGGGTACCAGTAGGCAATAGCTGATGTTCAAACACGCTGAACATTAAAAGAGAAGCTTTTTTTGTTCTGCCAATGACTTTATACCTTCAGGAAAGGGAATTAGACTTTCATGATGAAAAGAGAAGATATATTTAAGTGAAGATTGCTGTTTAAAAAGAAGAGCTTAATAGACTAATAATAAACCCATCCCAAGCTGGCTGCCAGCTACTATGAACAATTATTTGCTCATGTTGTGAGTGCTGTGGTTGCACTTTGTAAGTTTGCTCCCTCATGCCAGTGATCCTGCTGTATTGTTTCTGTCCTATTATTGACATCAGAAAGTGGGCCAGGAAATCCTGAATCTTTAACTCATAAGACTAACGAGCCAAGAATTATGATTAGCTTTGAGTTAAGAATGTTCAATGGAATGGGTGATGGATGTTTGATAACCTTTTCTGATGTGGTGTGCTTTTTATGGTATTTTCTTTTTTCCAATTATAATTGTTCCACTTTATAACTGAGGTTTTTGTTTCTTAAATTGCAGTCATCATTTTTGTCAATCATTCGTGTCTCCTTGTATTCCCAGCTCCTTGTTTCCAACCCAGTCTTCGCACCTTCCCATTTCCAGCATGCCAACTTGCTGCTTATGGCACTTCTGCTCTGTAAGTCTGTTCCATGTTCTCTCTACCATGGACTTGAGAGATGAACGGGGTAAGTATCTTCTTGAGGGTGACTATTTTTCAGCTTAATGTGGACCTTCTGGTCCTCCAATGGTCTTGGTGTCAGCTGGTGTTAAAGGATGAGACACCTGCTTATGTGTGCTGAGAAAGCAACTTTTTCCTCTCTCCTCTTTCTCAGCCCAGACCTGCCTCATCCCCACAGAGGTGCCGGCTGCCCTTGGGCTGACCTGCTCCCTTGCTCAGGTACAGTGGGACAGGCCCTGCCAACCATGTTACTGCTCTGGGGGTGCAGCTGGCCCCTGTGGCAACCAGTGCTGGTGCCCCCGGGCTGCATGCCTGGAGAATGGGAGAGGCTTGCCTTGCCTGCTGGCTTGTGGCACATCTCTGGGCTCTGTTCCTACCTGGATTTCAGCACTGATGGCAAGAGAAGTTTCCATTGGAAGTGTTTAGTTTGAGAAGGTTTACAATCTGCTTTAGCAATCTGTTCTGGTTGGCCTAGTGGAAGATGTGCCAGGCTCCGCTTTTCCATGTCCCTTCATGCCTTTTGGGGAGGCTAGGCTTCCTGACTGAATGGTATCTGTTTTTTTTTTGTGATGTGTACACAGTCATCTGTAGCAATTACCCTTAGAACAAGATGATTTGACTTTCAGCAAACTTTACCCTGAATGATCTGGAGAATCAGTACCACAGAATTTGTATGAGAGAATGTCAGGCCAGATTCACAAAAGGATCTGGAGGGCTAAAGTGCAAATTAAGTGAGAATGTATCTACCTACATCTGAGAACAGCCTCCAAAAGCTCTGCTTGACCACTTACATACCCAGACATCCATGGGTATCCATGTTTTTGCCAGACAAGCTATGAAGGCTCCTGTAGTTGCACTCAGCCTGGTCAGAGCCACTGCAACTGTGGATAAGCATCTCTGCACCTTGTCCCCTTGTAAAGCCACCTGGGATTCCTCCTGCAGAGCCTGCCTGTGGGGCTGATTTGCAAAGTGTGATGTGAGCATGAGTAAGATGTGGTGATTAAAAGGATGTCAGCAAAAAGCACAGAACTTGCAGCCCCACTGTTACTGAAAATTGCAGTAGGTTGCCGGAGGAAGCATAGTTATAGAATATCCTGGAGGCCATCATTGGGAGGTGAGAAATGAGCTCAGCACCATTTGCGGTTAAAAGGAACTGGAGGTCACATTTTGCCCAGGACAGGAAACCTTAAACTCTGCAGCTGTTCTGCTGAGTGGACCCCTTCACCCCTCTGTGTGAAGACCAGCTATGGTGTACCAACAAGATATGCATGGGGCCAGGAGAGCCTGGTACTGCGGTCTTGCCATAAGTGACATTTTGTCCAGGGTGCATATGAAGATGTTGTTTCTGGCTGCTCAGGCAGAAGCTGCTTTGTCATTTTGCATGAATGCTGGGAGAGCGGAGGTCCATCCCAGTGTTTCCACAAAGTAGAACCAGAGTCCATCTCTTGGGCCGTGTGTTGCTGTTGTGGTATCAGGTGTAAGTTTGTTCTTTCCTGAGGTATGATGTAGACATCTCGCTCCAAAGCAGATTTGGACTATAGATTTGGTCTATGATTTGGTCTATAATTTGGTCTTTGGATGGTGCTAAAATCTTGCTGAAGCTTTTCAGGCATTCTTCCATGTGGATGTTGTGAATGGTAACCGCAGGCTTTGAAGCCTTTCACTGCACAGAGGACATGCTTGTAAATGCCATTCCTGTAGCTGAGTGTCGCCTGTACCATCAAATGGAGCAGCCAACCTACAAGCCTCAGCACAATCTAACTGGGGCTGTCATCATAATGCTCAAATAAACCATGAGATGAGTTAGGGCTTTAATACAGTAGGCCCTGGAGATGATGTGATTTGCAAGAGATAATGTAGTTACTATACAACGGAAGAGCATTCTTGGCATTTTGTAGACATAAACATTGCAACTTGGCATTTCTCTGAGAGCAATGAATTTGTGCCTGCAAATGTCATTACACTTCTCTTTTTTATCAATACTTCATTGCCATTTGGAGCTGCCTGTAAGCTGTATCTCTTCTTTCAATTGGAAGCTACTGGACAACTCGGCTGAAATTCCCTTCCCTTCTCTATATTATCAGACCACAAGTTCACTCTTCAAAACGCAAATATGTTTCATATTCTGGATAAACTACAGGGTTAAATTCTCATGCTTTCTGTCTCTCAGACAATCAGGTAGTCAGAACAGGTGAAGAGAGAAATATGTCCTTGGTATTGGTAATAGTGCTTGCTAGTTTTCCATCTAACCAAAGTAATTTTTAAGCCGCCTGCTGTGGGTCTGGGTTTGAAGTATCCATTCTTGAGAATCAGAAATATTTGACTTGAATCTACAGTAGCTAAATATAAAAAGTGTAATATTCTCTGCTCCTTCACAACTCTGGGAAGAACTCCAAAGGCCCGGGTTGAAGAAAAGAGATGTAATGTCCATACATGGGGGTAAAAATAGCATGAGAGACCGATTGGAAATAATACATTCAGCCTACAGCCATTAAAGGGAAACAGTAAGTCGAAGCGAATGCCTTTTGATGCTTTGCTTAAGAGACTACTTACAAGTGCTTGTTCATACTCAGTCACTCACTATCTTGAAGCTAAGTTTATTCTTCCAGGCAAGGGAGCAGTACTTAATGTGACCCTGTCCCTCTTTCTCTTACTGTCTGCTCACATTTGCCATGAGCATCCAAAAATGTAGCTTGTTTAGGAAAAAAAACTATTTATCAAATCAAAGCATTTTGAAGACCTATCTTATTTCTATCAGATACATAGTATGAAGTTGCACTCTGTTACAACAAAAAGCTTGCATCAGTCCTACCATTCTTGCATGTGTCCCTTCTGTCCCTGTTGCTTTATCTCTCTGGCTGGCACTTGGCTCTAACAGTTCGTTGCTGGCTCCTGTGCATCTAGGTATACAGTTGTTCTCATCCTGCAGCTAGAGCAAAACCCTTCAGGGGAAGAGCTTTTCCATTTTGATCTTCTGAGAAAACTTTTTTTATTACCGTCATCTCCCTGGCATTTCTCCCTTTACCTAAGATAAGTAAAATTGTGTTTTCTTCAAGTTTTAACACATCCATAAACTGTGAGAGTACCAGGCTATGAAACTATGAAAGATATCCTGCTGTTTGCTTGTTTGGTGGTTTGTTTTTTTTTTTAAGGCCATCATGTTTCAGTTACTACTTTTCATGTAGTCACCCCTTCTCCAAGGTGTGTTACATGCAGCTCTAATATGCTTGTGGCAAGAGTTTTCTCTGCAATCAGCCCACGCACAGCAAGCTGATTTTGGTGGTGGTTCTGCAGTGGGATACAGCTGCAGAGGGCACCTGACAAGGTAATATGAAGGAAACTTCACCTGTTTCATAACAATGCCTGGAATTACAGGATCCTGATCCTTTTCAAACTTTAAACAAATGACCTTGAGCTTCTTAAGAAGGAATTTTTGGGTTTTTTTTATTTGAAGTTAGTTATGTCTGAAGGGAACCACATGCTGCAATCTCAAGTCTAAATTAACAAGCTGTAAAAAGTTGCACAACTGCATGCAAATAGACAGCTGTTAAAGCCACCCAACCAACAGAGAGCCAAATCAGATAGAAATAAAATAGCAGAAACTATGTTCATACTCACTCAAACTTTAAATGACAAGGGATTTTTTTTTTCCCCCTTATTCGCCTTCCTCCACCCTATGTTGAACTGATTCAGATGCTTTCTTGGAGGGGGTAGAGAGTCCTGAGAACAGTCTGGTTTATGAAGAGGTAAGAGCTCTCTGGAAAAAAGAAAAGCCAGGCTGGTGCTATTCTGTTCAAGACTTGTTTGCAATTGTGTCTTCATGTGCATGCATGTAAGTGTGTGTGAACCTTTGAGGACAGTTGCTATTTTGCATCTTAGCTTTTCCTCAGATGGTGATTATTCAGAAACAAGTGTGGGACACTGAGCCTGTCAATGAATTCCCTGTATTCCACCATTCTAAGGCTAATGTTGGTCTCACACAGATGAGTTTGGTATACAACATGCCTTTCTTAGAGTCAATCTCATCATGACATTGGATGAATATTCTGTGACATCAATTTTAGCTGCCCCTTTCTGAAATGCCCTTATTTGCTTTGCAGAGGAAAATAGTGAGGAATATTGTCTTTTTGTGAGCAAAAAGAGGTTGAAGAAACAATGAGGTCTTGCACTTGTTAGCACTATCACCGACTGAAAGGCACAGAGCCACGCTGTTCCCTATGGCTCTTTGCACTTTCACTACCTCAGAGCACAGTAGCTGGAGTTTGGATCTGCTGGCATCCACCAGGTACTTCTATTAACCAAAACTGCGCATGAGACTATATACCTGCACTTTCTGTGCCTGCAATACCTCCTTGCTTGTTTTACTGAAGTAATATGGATGAAGAATTGAAACCAGATCTCCTGAAGCCAGACCGCAGCCTGAAGAATCATTTCACTTGTGCTCTCACTACTTTTCTCCTCTAACCCATTTCTCTCTCAAAATCAGAGGACACTGATTTCCAGCTTTCATGAGCATTTCTGGAAACCCTGCCTTGGTTTGCCCATTCACACTGCTTTTTGCAGAAACAGGAAACCAGTTTCCTAGTATTTTAATCCTGGTGTTTTCATATAAATATGTGCCATTATTTATAACATCTCTGGGGAAGGAAAAAAAGTCTGCAAGCACAAAAAATTGTGTCTCCAGAACAAAATATTCATCGAAAAATAGTGATGGAAACCTGATATTGGCTCATAGAGGCTGTAAGGTAGTGCCACTGCTGTTCATGTGGCTTCCTTTGGTGCCGATTTTTATTTCTTCTTCCATGTGTGCAAAATATAAAGGAAATATCTATGCTGTTTTTCATGGCTGTTACTACACTCATCTTTTTAGGGATGGCTGAATTGCATAATTAAAGGGCTGAATGGCACAGTTCTTCATGCCTTGCATCCTTCACACTCTGGTCTAAAGCACAGCCATGATCACAGCAGGACTTTGAGAAGAAATTAAAGTGGGAGGGTAACATAGCTGGAATTTCTCCTTCAAGTCTCCCACTACTTTAAATCTCATTCCATCCAAAAGCTTACTTCAAGTAACCACAGTATGTTTCACTCAAAATTTTATTAGACACATTAGCTGTACATTAATGGCTCTTGCACAGCTGATGTATTTGTAGCTCTAGGGGAAGGGAAAGCAAGGCCACTTTGATATCGGTTTATGTAACACAAAATTTGTTTCTTGGAAGGCTCGAGGCCATTAAGAGTAGAAACTATATTGGAATATGTTCCATATGGCAGTTTCTCAGGTACTGTGATAGCTAACCCAAGTTAATAATTAAAATCCATTTCTATCACCCTTTCCTTCTGGATGCAAAAAAGGGCTGGAGCTTTCCTTTTAATACCATGTCATCTTTTTCTGAGTATGTGACACTGTTGTCATTACCACAGCATACTCAAGTTTTTATTGTGTAACATTTAATCTGGACAAACAATCAAAGGGAGGACGGTTGGTTTGTTCTTTAAGGTACTTTTGTATAAGATGAGCCCATGGTGATATTAGTGACTGATGGGGCATGAATAGCACTGACTGCTTTAAGATTCCTTTTCCAGAGTAATACTGGAAAATGTCCTCTGCTGCCTTCCTCCTAGCTGCATGTTTTGATGTGCTATGATCTTGGTTTGGGCAGCCACAGAGCGTGCTGTCCTTGTACTCAGCAGCATCAGCAGCCGCTGCACTCAGCAGGAGCTATTTTGGGATTTGTCCATGCCAGAGGGACTTTCAGAGGTTGAAGGTATAAGAGTAGCATGATAGGGAGATTAAGCTCAAAACTCTAGTTTGATGCTCTTAAGTTCTTGGGGACATTTCACCACTTCTTCGGTTATAAAACATGAGGTTTTTATCTGCCTGCCTGACAGAATGCTGTGATCTCACGATTGCTGGATGGTGGAGCAATCCTCTATATTAAGAAGCCCATAAAGGAACCATCACCATTACAAATACAGGATCTAGCTGTAAATACTCAAAACTCTGAACTTTAATGTACTTCAGGCTTGGGTTCTTTTTTTTTCTCTCAAAACTGTTCTGCTGGGAAATGAAGTCTATGCATAAAATAGAGAATATGTCCTTCCTCAGTATAGGGGGATAGGACTTTTGTGTCCTATCACCAAAGGAAAAGGTTTGGGCTAAGTTACATAAAATGTGAAAGAAAATGAATGCAACTCTCTCCCACTTGGCAGAGCAGCTCTTCAGCCTCTCCTTGTAGGGTCAGATAGAGCTGTGGAGGTTTGCTCGTGACAGAGCTGCAATTTAGTGATTCCTGGATGTGACCACCAACTGATGCTCACAGAGACTCTGCAATCTCAACTGTTTGCCTTTGGCCTCCAAATGCCAAACTAACTTTTTTTTTATTACTTTCCGAAGAGCTGCTGCAGGAGCAGTTGGAGATTCAGGAACATCTCTGCAGATGCTTCCACACACTGTCAGGAGTGGCGTCCAACCTGCTTTCTGGCATGTGGGCTGATCGACTTGCCCGGTGCCAAAGATTTCTGCTCTGTGCTTTTTCTACTGCATGACTGTCAGCTTTAGAGTTCATAGTGGGAACACTCAGACCTAGTGCAGCTGTGCCTGTTGCTCTAACAGCTACTTCATATCTCAGGCAGGTCACAGCACAGGACAAAAAGCAGCTGTGCTGCCAGTCTGTGAGTCAGAAAGCATCTTCCACCTGGGAAAAAAACAGTTATGCCAATAGATTATGTACCTTAATTCTCCAGAGTTACTAAGAAGATGCTGATCAGTTCATTTCTACTTAGTATTGTAAAACTGTGTGACTAGAACTACCTCATAATGCTTTTTAAAATGGGCAATACTTTTGAATTAACTTCTACATATTTTCACTTTTTTACTAACATGAGAATAAGGAGCTAAGTGAAACATCTTTGCTAATGAGCATGCAACTGACTTCATAGCTTCAGTAATCTCTTACTGAAGCTTTATCAATAACACAATCATGAAAATAGCTAATTAGGAAAAACTGAGAGTTAATATTTTTCTCAAATGGTACTGGTTGATGACAGCATTTCGGCTTGTGATAAAAGGAAACAATTTATTGAATTCTGAACATCCTCCTTTTCTTCTGGCACAATTTTTCAGTTATTAAAAAACAATTGCTTTCTCCCTTCAAAGCCTTGAGTGTTTCTGGTCAGAAACCCAGGTTTGCTGACACCTGGGACCAACACTACCGCCTGGTGACGATGGGGGGGTGGCTGGTGCCAGCACCCCTGTCCCAGCTACAGTGCCATGGGCACAAATCAAGATGGGAGGCACTGGTTTAGAGATTTATATGTAGAGCCTGGGACATTTGCCAGATTGCTGCTCATATCCAGTGCCTCTTTGAGGGGGTGAATACTGCACCATTCTTAAAGATGCTTACGTTGCTGAATATCCTCCTTCCTCTTGGATAAATGTTTTATTGGAAAATAGATTCTGAATCTGTACAACTGACAGGTTGGGCAGTCCTCATTGAATAGCTTAAAATTCAGCAGAAGCAAGCACACATGCAGTTCTCTCTGGGGAACAAATGTATCTGCAGGAATTTGGCCCATTGCATTTATTATCCTGGAAGAAAGGACTTACATTTGGTTTTTAATTGCTTTAATTCTCTTTTCTGAGAGAAAAGCAATGGCAGAAATCAAGTCACCTAGTACATTTTACATCTGCTACAACCACACCTAATGAAGCGCTCTCAGGTATGGCAGCTTGCCACTTCTAGTCAGTAACAGCACTGCTGCTCCAGTAGCAGTTCACCATTTTCATGATGTTTGGACTTCTAAAAGTTTTGTTATCTGTTGTCAGGAGGCAGTACAAATATACCTGTTCTCTAAAGACACCACACCTTCACCAGGATTCCTATGGTTTTTTTGTAAGCTTCAGGTCATGGGCTAATCTTAATGACTTCAGCACTTTTCCTCTGAAGCTGTCTTTGTCATGCTGTGAGGAGTGAGCCCAGACCTCTGAGATGTCTTTTTGCCCCTGCTTGTTGTAAGAGCAAAGCCTATCTGTGTCTAAGGACAAGCACTCCTTGCCAAAATCCTTCTGGAGCACCAGCATGCATAATGTCCTTTGGAAACTGGTAGGGACAGTCCCTGCAGCCCCCAGAGCAGTGCAGAATGCTCTCTCCAGAGCTAACTGTTTGGAAATGCTGAATTACTTAAAATCCCATACATACAGCAAACTCATGGAGTCAAGGAAGAGCAGGAGAGTCAAGAATCTAGCTGCATTTAATATATTTTTGCAAAAATTATTTGATAGTATCTTATTTTTGTGATGTTTAGCAGAGGGGCATGCTGTCATTCACCTCCCTTCTCCAATCCATTTCCTATGTGTTAGCAAAGGGTAAAAACTACTTGGGTACTGCACTACAGCTGTGGTGGCTTTATATGAAGACAAATTCCTGAGGCTGAGATATTGTGACTGGTCTGAAAAAATGTTGTGCATTCTTCTTTCTTCATTTAAATAGAAGCAGCATGGAAAGTTTGCAAAGGATGGGGGTGGAAGAAATGTTTGCTGTTTTCCAAAAGTGGGTGAGAGGTTAGGACACAATTGAAATTAGATCATTCAGATGGTCCTTAATGGTACAGATGAAGTCTGTTTGGATGGAGTTTTTAACCACTTTTGTAGTTAATTGTCTTAATCATAGTTTTTGAAACCTCATACAGTCTACTTAAGGGTGAATAGGAGCTCAGCTGGAAGCCCACACTGTCAAAAGCTCAGTATTTAATTTTCCAGTAAGCAGTAAGCTTGGTAGTTGGATGTGTTCACAGTGTAGCTGCTATCAAAACATTGGCTTTCAAGAACCAATATATTAGGGTACACATTAAAGCACAAAAGTCTTGTAAGTGTCCGCAGTTTGGACTTTGTGAAATACAGTCATCTGTATTTAAAGCAATTTATTTCCTTTTCCAATGGACTTCTGAAGTGGGAATACTTTATCAGTTTGCTACTGAGAGCACTAGGACCTTTTATGAAGCAAATCAGTTCTCACCTGGCAGGAGAGGATGAGGAGGGTGGTTTGGACTCCAGCACTGGGGCTGTGACTGGCACAGGACCTCAGCACTGGACTGACTCTGCTGCCTTTGAAGTCAGACAGAAAACAGGAGCCAATTCAAAGTGTTTTTTTGGAACCACCCCCCTTTGTCAGGGAGCGCCGATTCCCTAAACACAATCAGAGTGTTGGAAATAAACATGAACTCCTCCACTCTGCTTTTATTAATTGGTAAAGTGCTTTGTGAAAACCAGCAAGAGGGTGTTACCAGCTGATGGCTTTGCCAAGGCAGTAAGGTGGAGTTGCATGTGGGAATGAAGCCTTGTTTAATCAGGTTTTATAATTACTTTGATACAGTTTTAGCTGAAGCGTGTTGGGTCAAGCAGTTCCTGGTTTAATATGCTTACTGTTTAGTCTTAAGTTGCAGATCTAAGAATTTACCAAATACCTATTCAACAACCCCTTTTTACTATTGTGCATTGATCACCTACAAATATGCATATAGTAACGGCATGTTGCATTTTTACTTGTTTATTTGCTTTTCCTTAAGTAAATAGTTTCAGATGTCAAATCTCCCCTGGAGTCTACTAAATTTTTGGATAGGTGTTAAAGATGAGAGAAATCAGTTCTCAGCTTGAACTCAAAATAAAGGCAGGTGAGCACAGCAGTAGCAGAGCTTTTCCCTCTCTTGTGTCACAGGTGTGGTTTAGTTTTACAGTGTTTTCTTGACTGGCCCATTAGATCTAGAAGAGAGGCATATCCTCCACGGTGAGGCGTAGCCTAGGAGATAGTGCTGTTTCGATGCAGAAGCACCTAAGGAGCACTCGTGGGTGAGCCCTCTTGGGTAGGGAGGACCGGGTTTAACACTGCACAGCAGCCTAGAAACGTCACAGTAGTGATAACCCGCTATCGGGACGCACCACACCTACCTGGGAATCCATACAGAAGCTATCACACCTACCTGGGAATCCATACAGAAGCTATAGATAATTTGTAGCAATGAAATGTTGTTATTTATAGGCAATGGAAAAGTTTATGCTTTGTGTTTGCAACTACAGGTGAGCAAATAAATGCAAAATTGTATATTCCTTTATCCTCTTTGTTCAGTTGTTAAACCACCAGGTTTCTTCTCTGGAAGCATATCTGTTTCTTTTGATTTCTTGATTTAATGTCTCTAACCAAGGCATCTGCCGGTTATTCCAAAAGAGTTTGGAGAGCTGCTTTTTAGTTTTGTTATACTTTTCAGAACTTTTTAAAAAACCTCCAAGGTGTTTCCGGGGAAAAAAATAAATCCAATTTCTTTTTTTTCCCTGAGAAAGGAACATCGTATGATTAGGAATAACAAGAAATTCACATTTGTAACAAATTATAGCCTACAAAGTGGCTTGAAGTTTTTCAGCTGAAAGGTGCTTTGGAAGCTTAATATGGGATTAATATTTGAAGTATGCCTGGACTATCAAGAAGTTAATCGATGGAGTGTGAGCTATACCCACTTAAAAGGCACAGACATGGAAATCAGCACATTCTCCACAAGACGCTCTTAATGATTTCCTTTCAGAGGCTGTGCACACTATCTTAATTATACAGGAGCCTACGTAAAGGTACCATTGGATTGGATCCAACAAAAGCTAAAGCAAACAATATGACAACAAAAAGGGCACTTGCGTCATTTCACTTCAGCGTTTATAATACAAACAATAACTGGCAAATAAAAAGCTTCTAGCCTATGGTGTGCTCAGTAGCGCCAGCATAATTATTCCTTCACATGTAATCATTAAAACAAAGAATGCTATAACTGAAAATACTGGGACAGTCTTTCTTCCTTCATGATTTGTCTGCATAAAAGCAAGACCACCTTTCAGCAAGGAGGCACGTTTACTGTGGTGCTCTGCTGGCTTCATGAGGTTAATCGCCTCTACGTTTCACAGATAAGACTTTCTGTGTGATCTCCTGTGTGCGTGAGTGCACACGTCCACTGAAAAAGAAAATACATCAGAAAGGATGGGCAATAAAGCTGGCAGTAAGATTGTGGTGCTGGAGCCTTGCTCTCATTAGACATGCCATTGCTTTCTGTGAAGGGTAGATTTTGAGATGCCCAGTAAAGTTTATTAAAACGATCAGTTTTCCTGTATGGTAAGCCTGGCATTCTGATCAAATCCTCCTTGTGAAACTAAAACGTCTGGATCTAAGAGATCCCAAGCTGTTGTTCTGGAGAACTCAATTTTAACATGTGATGTTGGCTGTGGCAGTGCACTGTTAACATGCTTTCTCTAACGATCGAGGGGAAAAATGTCCAGATCTTTACATGCTGTTCTCTAAAAGGGTACTGATGTGGCTTCAAATGTCAGGCCACTCTGACATTTCTCTGCATCTTTGATTGCATTAGGTATGTTTCAGAGACAGGCAACACCTTTCGAATGTTTCTCGATATTGATACCAAAAAAGTTACCACAATGTTACTTAGTACCGTGTCATTGCCAAACCATCTGGATGGTGTCAGGGGGCTTCAGAGGATGGTAGGTAGAGGAAGGGGTTCTCCCTCATCCCTTATCAGCTTTTCTTACCCTCCTCTGACCACTTTGGGGGTGGTTCCTATCCCTTGGAAACTTCAGCCGTTCACGGAGGCTGCAGTGCAGAGTGCGGTGGTGGGCTCCAGAGCTGCCTCCTTCCACTTTTAGGGAAGAAGACCCCTGTTCACACCCCAGTGCAGCCTCCCGCACTCCATTCAGGGGACACCTAGACCTACACTTGTTGCACACATGGCACTTTGCTGTGCCCCAGTGTTTTGAGGAGAGAAGAGAACCATTTTCTGTAGGAAGTCAGGAGGATGCACAGCCCTCCTCAAGCTTTGAGCAAGTCAAAAGCTCTGGAAGGGACATGCACGTGGCAGGATGGGCACGTGTGACCTCACAGGATTGATAGCTGTCAGCATGACAGCAGCGACGCTCAATACATGTTACAGATTAACGTGCAACGCTTCTGGTCCCTACAGCCACCATAGTATGGGACAGAGGAAGGGAGGACCACAGATGGCACGTTTCTAGGTACAAACCAACTGCCTCCATTCATGCTGAACGGCAGGGCTCAAAGGGCTGTAGTGAATGGGGTTACATCTGGCTGGCGACCGGTCGCCAGAGGTGTTCCTCAGGGCTTAATTCTAGGGCCAGTCCTGTTCAATATATCTATCAACAATCTGGATGCAGGAGTTGAATGCATCATTAGCAAGTTTGCTGATGATACCAAACTGGGAGGTGCTGTTGACTCTCTTGAGGGACAAGAGGCCTTGCAGAGGGACCTAGATAGATTGAAGCATTGGGCTATGATTAATGGGATGAAATTTAACAAGTTGAAATGCCAGATTCTGCACTTAGGATGGAGTAACGGTGGGCACAAGTACAAATTGGGAGAGGAGTGGCTGGAGAGCAGCCCTGCAGAAAGGGACCTGGGGGTGCTGATTGACAGCAGGCTCAATGTGAGTCACAGTGTGCCCTGGCAGCCAAGAGGGCAAACCGCATCCTGGGATGCATCAAATGCGACATAACCAGCTGGTCAAAAGAGGTGATTATCCTGCTGTATTCGGAGTTGGTGCGGCCCCACCTTGAATACTGCATGCAGTTCTGGGCCCCACAATTTAAGAAGGACGTGAAGGTACTTGAATACATCCAGAGGAGGACAACAAAGCTGGTGAAAGGGCTGGAAGGCATGTCCTATGAGAAGTGGCTGAGGACTTTGGGCTTGTCTAGTTTGGAGAAAAGGAGGCTGAGGGGCAACCTTATAGCTCTCTACAGCTTCCTGAGGAGGTGAAGTGGAGAGGGAGGTGCTGATCTCTTCTCCTTGGTATCCAGCGATAGGATGTATGGGAATGGTTCAAAGCTGTGTCAGGGGAGGTTTAGACTGGACATTAGGAAGCATTTCTTTACCCAGAGGGTGGTGAAACACTGGAACAGGCTTCCTAGAGAGGTGGTCGATGCCCCAAGCCTGTCAGTGTTTAAGAGGCATTTGGACAATGCCCTTAACAACATGGTTTAACTTTTGGTCAGCCATGAAGTGGTCAGGCAGTTGGACTAGATGACCGTTGTAGGTCCCTTCCAACTGAAACAGTCTATTCTATTCTATGGAAGGGTCAAAATAGTTTTAAACATTAATAATACATTTTTTAGCATTGGAAAACCTGAATTATGTTAGTAAAGCCTAACTGATATATGAGCAATGTTTGAAAGATGAATTCTTGCTGTTGTCAGGAAGCCAGACTTCAAGGCACACTGACCCATCCCTTCCCACGGTGAGGCTAGAAGCCTGTTGAAAAGAGTGACACACACCAAATACACCATCACAGTCCAGTGCATCCTGCTCTAACTGCAACGATAGGAGCCTTGGTAAAAGTATGTCACGTTCTTATCCTTTAGGTGTTGTGTTCTGTAGTATCTCCCCTAATCAAACTAACTCCTAACTTATTTACACAAAAGGCAGAGTCCTTATCTTTAGCAGGGCAGTTTTTTCTCACCCTTCCATATCCACTGCCCTCGATTTTCTACCTGTGATAATCGAACCGTTCCCATACTAAGTGATTACGTACTTGGAGAGAGGCACAGGTAGGGTAGGTATGAGAGCGCTGGCTAACTGCAGGGAAGCGGGAAATAGGAATCGCAGAAAGAGCGAGCTCTGGGGGCTTAACCAGCCTTGTAGGGAACACGCAGACGTTGACTCTTCCCTGTGTACAGCAAAGAAGGAAATTTTTCCTCTGGTTGACAGTTAATTTTAAAGAGATGAGTTTATTTTTTTGGACACTGCACTTGGACTTTCAGTTAATATTTTAATCTATTAAACAGATGGGAAAAATCGCTGGCAGAGTTCAGGGCTTGGAAACATGTGAGTTTGAATTAATTAATGCTCCCAAAGGCAGTATTAATTTAGCATCTAAGGGGGGCTGAGCAGATAAAGTCCTCTGATAATTTAGCACCAGAAGGCTTGAACTTCCATGTAATGGAATGATTTCTCTGGGCAGTGCCGGTTCTGTTCCCATTTATTTTTGGCGTCATGTTTACCACTACCAGTCCTTACTATGCTCTTTAAGGAGCTGAGTTTAAAGTTAATGAGAATTCTGTGCACAAAGGGTTTGCCAGCCTGGACTGTAGACAGCAGTGAGCTACCCAATTAGTACAAAATGTGACGCTTTTGCGACTTGGCCTTCTGCCCGGTGGGAGCTACTTCTGTTGACCGCATCAAATGAATTCACATAAGTCACTGAAGAATTGCAGGCCAGGAATGGCTGTTGGTTGCTACTGGATCAGACCAGCTTCTGACCAGTCAGCTAGAGAAATATCCTGGTACTCCAAACACTGGAGTATCTGTTTATAAACATTTAAAAATATATACAACAAGATGGAGTTGTTAGACTAGAAAATTCTCTTTAGCATGATACCATCTGACCATTAAATGTCTATGGAAAAGGGTTGAAATAGTATAGTGACTCATCAAGGAGTTATTGAAGTGTGTAAATAAATCTTTTTTTAGAATTTATTGATCAGTGTAGAAGAGCTCATGAAGTAAAATATGCCTTTTTGCCTTTAAGCAGCTTCACACAGGAAGTCTGGCTTTTACACAATTCTTTGACTATCCCTAAGTCCAGAAGCAGTTGCTTTATGTATATTGGAAGAAAAACCCATGAGTTTCTTCCTTTTATCCCAGCTTCATTTTAGTGGGATTATAAACTGACTTTTTAAACATAGATAAATTTTTCTTCTTTTTCCTGCTGCAATATTCTTTAATGGACAGCCTGTTGTTGGCCAAATGTTAGCTCAAAGGAGCTGTAATGCCTGGATCCCCTCCCTCTGTGTGGGCTCTCCCACCTCCCCACCTCCTGTGCTCCCACTGCCAAGGATCAGGTTGATACCAATGCCATTCTGAGCTGCATTGTTTGAACTGATGTCTCATCACTGAGTGAATGAGATTCACAGCAAACAATGTGTATAGGCCAAGACTGTCTAGTCCATCTGAGCTGTGGTTTTGCTTGGGAACTCTTATTGTTTTCCGTTTAGAAATTTCTCCTGATGTTTTTTGTCCTACTGCTGGTCACAGCTATAGGATAACTTGGTCAATGCCTTAAAGTCAATAGTATTATCACTCTGGAATTTCTTGTACTTCCCAAGGAAAGGAAATGCATTAATTTTAGAGCTGAGTCAAGCCCACAAATGAATTGGCACATTGGGTAAACATCTGACAGCACATTTTTGTAACTAGCTGGTCACGCACACGGAACTGTTCCATTCCAGATGACAAGCGAGGGATGTGTCCTCTGGGCTTGCTCATACACAGCCTTTGTGTGGACTTCATGATGAGGAGTGATTCTCAAGCTCATATTTCGTGGTTTTGTTTTTTTTTTTTAAATCTTAATTTCCTAAGAAAACAGAGATTATATAGATTATTTTCCTCTCCTCTTCTTGTCATAATTTCTGAACTCACTGGCCAATTTCAGCCCAATTCTAGAGAGGGAAGAGGACTCAGTGATGTTAAGTTTTCAGCACGTTTCATGAAACAGATAGTTGGACAGCTGAGTGGCAAAGGCTGCACCATGAAATTGCTCATTATTGAACAATAGACAATACACAGAAGAGAGACACATTACAAATGCTCCAATGTTGGAAGACTTAGTGGAAGCAAAAATATCCAACCACATAAACATAAATCCATAGGAAACTTGACTGCCTTCATTCTGGAGCTGATAAAACTTTATTTCACTGATTCATTGCAAAAAATCCATCCAGTGTGTTTTCTAAATGGATTTGGAAGGAAATGTATGGTATGTTGGTCAGACCTGGATGTGCTGGGTTCCCTTGTTTTGTCTTCTGGCAGATCACTGTTTGACAGTGGACAATGTAACAGCTACTCCATACCTCAATGCATGTTAAAAAGCTTAATTATTCTAAATATGCACAGTTTTATCAGCGATCCCAGTGAGAGCAGAAACAGGACTCAAAATATTAGCAGAGTGAAGAATAAGATAAAGAATGTGAAGAATAAGATAAAGAAAGATCTTTTGAGTGCAGGTAAATATCTCTCTCATCTATTTTTCATGGGTAGTTCCTTTATCAGCCATTTGGAACACACAACATTTAAAACTTATGAAAAGGAACAGTATTTATAAATGAAATTACTGCCTTAAAGTTCTTCAACTGTAAAAGTAGAGCACAGAATCCTGTAGTATAGGATACAGGTGCATAAACAGATGCAGTCCCAATGCTGTAGTCTTGTAAGGGTGGTGTTCAGAAAGGGAATGAACACAGTCGCTAAAATTAAAGAAAGACAGCATTGAATGAGAAAATTCACAGAATCAGCTTTAAAATTAAAATGAACCACCACCTTAATTTCCTGCATCTGTGGATTTATTTCCTTAGCCTGCTCTCTTGGCAAAGATATTAATGTCTTCAAAAATTGCAACTACCCACTGACATAATTCACTGACATGAAGCGCATTTACATCTTGGAAGATTTAAAGCCGCTTTTACTCTCTCCTCTTCTCCGTGGTGTTTGTGTTTGTACATTTATGTATACTTGGCCTCAGTTCCCTCTATCTGATTTGGTGGTGCAGCTGTAATCCACTTCAGTACAGATATCTGGCTCTTCCTTTAGAAACTTCCCCTTGCTATGCTATAGCTCTTGTAAACGCCCTGACGGAAGTGGGTTTTTTCCTCCTTCCTCCTGCTGCAAGAGGTCCCAGAAATACAAGTCACTTTACAAAACAGACAACATTTGGTTTGAAAAGAGCCTAAAGAGATGTAGTTTTGCATGAACATTAACGCATTTGTTTCTTACCTTATAGAAATGTCATGCATATCATCATGTATAAACAAAATGACTGGCAAAGCCATAGAGGCTGTCCTAACATTTTAATTTATTAGAGTAAAACTGCCAGGTTATTTTCCATCCTTTCTACTCCATATATTTGAGAGAGAACATCTGTCTGGTAACAGTGATGGTTCCGAATCAAGTGTGTGTGTGTATATATATATATGATTTTCCTCTCTACCGAGAAAGATACTTAAATGATACTCCAGATGTGATTGACTTGCAACATTTCAATTCAAATATGTAATTTTTAAAATGAAAATTTAGAAAAAATATGAAAGGCATAATATTATTGTTTCATGGCATCATTTTTATTATTTACTATCTTATGGCATGTGTATTTCATAGGATACAAGGAGACACTCTGTTCTGCCTTAGCAATATCGTATTCCAGTTACTCAATTTGGTTCCTGCAAGCCATGATGATGATACGAAACAAGTGAGGTTTGCTTCCTTTAAGTATGTTAAGAAAATCTTCAGAGGTCTAAAATGGCAGATACTCTTGGCATGGTCAGTGTCAGCATTGAGAGACAAGGCTCTCAAAAGGCCTAAACCAATAAATAGATAATGGCCTACAAGACCCCCCTCCCCTAAAAATGAGGCATTTCCACTGACAGAGAGAAGAAGCCTACAGATGCTCTGTGGGAGAAAGAGGTGCTGGTCGGTCTCCTGCCATCACCAGAACAAGGACCAGGGAGGTGAGATACACTTGGAGAAGCCGGGAAGCTGCCAATGCAACCTGAAGAAGAGCCAGCAGCACCTTCCCAACCCCCATCACCTCGGAGGAGCTCTGCAAAGACTGACCTCCAGCCTTTTGCTTTCATTTGCAGATGCAGGATGTGTTATGGTGAAGTCAAGAAACCAACCTGCCCATCCCTGCAGTGGGTAATCTGAACTAAAATATCACAAAAGGCAGTGGCAGGCCCTTTCCCTTTGACATGGAATAGATACTACCCATGTCTGGCCAGGCTGTCTTTTTCATTTGTATAACAGAGGCCTCAGTAGACTTTCTTTTTTTCAGTAATCTTGGCTCAGAAAGAAAACGCTTAATTTAACAAAGTGCATTTACTAAAATGGAGCTGTGGAAACTCTAAAGGTGTACATGACACTGGGTTGTGTGTTTCCTCACGTATTCTCCTGCTCTTAAACGCAGACCCTGCCAAAGCAAATAACTGCACAGTATTTATCATAGCTTTGTTACTATGTAGGACTATTTTTTGTTAAATGCTTGCTAAGGTGAGCTATTTGTTAGCTCCTCCTCTCTTCTGTCTGGAAAAAGCCAACAACATGGAAATCCAGTCGTGGTCATGAAATGTCGCTGACTTGGAGCTGCCTGTCCCAGGATCAGACCTACGTTAGGCAGCAGCGTGCAGTTTCTCCCCTTGTCAAGAACCAGCTCTCACTGCCATGTGGAAGTCCGACAGAAGGCTTTTGTCTTATTGTACCACTTCTCTAAATGCTACAGCCTTTAAAATTACTCCCATTTCTTCTGTCAAAAGAAGGCACTACGCACATAGAGAGTTTTGCTTGTGTTTGTTTTTTTTTTTTTTTTTTTTTTTTTTATTTTGGGCTGTAAACCTATTCGTAATTACCCTGTCTAGAAGCTTCTGTATGTGTTATCCGCTTGCGTAGTCATAGTGTCCTCTCCATGGCAAGATCTGTGCAATGGGGCTTTGGGGACTGGTTGACAGCATGTTGTCCTGCTGCAGATGGTTGTCCTGGCAGGGTGGACTTAGCCCTCTGCTGAGCTGGAAAACACAGGAAACTGCTTCCAAATCTGGCCAGTTCAGACCTCAGCAGCACCTCTTGATCCCGTTTGCTCCCATCCTCCTCCGGCACTGGATGCCTGTAGTTGCTGGGGAGGCAGCAGAGGAAGAAGCACAGGCTCTGACCATGTTACCCAAGGGCCCAGCTACATGGCCTGTAAATATTTCTTTTGTTTCCAGAGGCTTATCCCTATCCCTCCATACTATATGGAGGGATATAGATAAATTGTGTAATCCTTCCTGAACAGTGAAGGACCTCTTGATGTATGGATCTAGCAGGGAAATGACCTGCTCAAGAGCATGGGGAAGCCTAGCCCTCGTATAGCAGGAAAGTGCTACTCACAATGCAGTCAGACATGGGAACAAGTCCCCAAGGGAATTGGTGGAAACACCTCATTTATGTCTTTTTGAATTATGTAGGAATGCATTTTTTTAGACAATCCTGTATCTGAAAGAACCCTCTGCAGGCAAAAATGGAATTAAATCCTCTTCAAAGGTTTTTGCTCTTTTAAGAACAAAAGACAGTGACTTAGTGGCATTCCTTGGGCTAAATTGTATTTCTCCGTGTGTGTATTTATATGCATATTTATATATTCAAGGCCAACACCTAGATGACAAATGAGAGAGTTCTTTTATTATTATTCTTAAAACGTGTGTGTGTGTTTTACTGAGATGCCTGGTAGTACTGTTAATGGTGCTGTGGCTGTAAATCTTCCTTTAGGGATTTATAATGTAGTGTAAATCACAATTTCTCCCTTATCTAATTACTGCCTATGCATTTTTATTTGAACAGTTTCAAAAATAATTTGGGAAAAAAGAAATTGGTCTGATTTAAGTGACGAGATGACTTGACAGGATTTATTTCTTTGAAGCATGACTAACAAATTACATTCTAAAGCCAGAGAAGCTTTTATTAGAGAACAAAACCACTTTTTGGTTACAAGTATTAAAAGAAATAACAAGCCAGATATTTTCCTTAGAAAAAAGTTCTACTTAATATAGGAATTGTGTGCAATCTTTATTCATATAGAGTCAAAGGGAACTTGCTGGGATGGTATGAAGGTGCAAGTGAGAGTCCGGTGCTGTATGCGACAGGACTTCACTGCAAAAAGCTACTGGCTGCTGTTTACATTTCAAACATTCTCTGAATAAGTGTTGTCACAACAGACAAGCAATTATGGACAATAATGTCAGTAATTTGTGGATTAAGAACTCCTCAAGGATCTATTGGCACAGCAGACAGTAGCTGCTTTTAGCTTGCAACTGTTCACCCTTAGCTGTGCCAGCGAAACTGTTACTTCCCAGAAGCTATTGTGTTCCCTCCGAGGCAGCAAAACAATGGCAGGGGTTAAACTTCTCCCGGTCCTCCCTCCCACCCCCAGGCCTCTCCAGCAGCTCTCACCCAGACAGCTTAACCTCAGAGAGTCATTTTTCATAGCTACATCTATTTATGCATGTGCACAAAATAGAAATACTGGCCATTATGGCGAAGCAATGCTGTGCTAGGCTCTTGCCAACAAACCCAGAAAAATCAGATTTTAAGATTCCAGTACTGTAAATACACCTGTGAGGAGCTTCAGCCGAAGGCCAAGCCGCAGCACGCCATGGTGGAGGGTGCGGGACATGTGCTGACCCTCTCACTCACCCCTCGGGACACCCGTGGCTTGGGACACGCTCCATATTAGCTTATGCAAAAACACGTAGCGTGTGAAACGTGAAACATGCCAGGCTGAGAAAATGTTGATCATTTGATGATCAACAAGAAAGATTCAAGTGTAGTTTTCTCTTTTTTTTTCAAAAATACCAACATTTAAAAATACAATCCCGAAACATATATGGCAACAAACGCTTTCAGGGACAAATTAAATACAAATACACTTTCTTTGTGCTTCTGTTCTTCTGTTTTAATCTCAATACAATGCATTCAGAAAATTAGACTGTGCTTAGGAAAATGGCTCATGCGATGAGGAGAAATTAATCTTTGGAAGGCTATATAAATGTAAAGTAGCAGATGGGTTGGAGGGGTTAGGAAAAAGAAATGTGTTGCTCTCATTAAGTCAAATTTTTCTTATAGGGGAAAAATGTCACAGAAATTCCTTGATAGGTTTGAACTATAAAGCTGGAAAATTAAAGGATATTTACTGAGCACCATTAACCTGCTACTTCCATAGGCAGATTTGCCTTTAAACAAAAGATATCTCATGTGGCTGCCTGTCAACGCCAGCTAAACCGCCAGAGGACTTTGGTCCTTTTTGCTGTTTGTGCTTAGTAATTCAGCATCTTTCCCTGAAGATGCTGCAAAAGACCTTTACAAAAAGCTTATTTCTCCCAGGCGCCATGGCTGGAGGTGAGCTCACCAGGCATGCAGGGTTCAGCTGAGGCGGCAGCCTGACCCCACGCAGGGAAGGAGTGGGGTCCTGCTCCCCGGGGCAGGCACCGACTGGCCCATTACGCCCACAGGGGCTGGCCCAGCCGTGGCCACCGTCAGGTCAGGTGCAGCCAAGGCAGGGTGCCTGGCGCAGGGCTCTCCCTGCAGAGGCCTTGGCCAGCATCTCAGTGAGCAAGCAGGCGACAGTGGTTGAGAAACAGCTCACCCTCCCTGACAGTGAAAGCAGCTTTTTGCACGACACCTCCTTCCCAGACATGGGGACTCGTCTTTTGCTGGGTTTTCAGTTGATTCTGGTTGCTCGAGTACACCCTGAAGCAGATGATAAAGGCTTCAAGTGCATCTAAGATGTTAACAGGCCTTGTTTGGTACTGCCGGTGTCCCTGCAGACATCTGCCTGTGCCTGATTTCACACCCCTGGAAACCAGACAGAAAGTTGTGTATGCCCAGCCAAGCTACTTGTCTTCTTGTGCCTTCCCTCTTCCCAGCACTCCAGTTCCCCGAAGAAAAAATGTCACAGATAGATACTCTTCTGCCTGCTCTGCGTGTGTTTTGGTTTGGAAACGTCCTTTGCATGCCCATGGCTGGCTGGACGGGCACAGGCCAAGGAGCGCCGCGGAGCCCAGCCAGGCCCAGCCTTCACCCCAGCGCGGGTGGCGCAGGGTGCCGTCCCTGGGGACCGCAGCCCTCCCGCCCCTTCCCGGCCGCGCTGCCCCAGCACCGGCCAGCCCGAAACACGACCCCCCCCCCGCAACCCTGCCCCGAGGCGGCTCCGCCGCGGCCGCGGGCCGGCCCGG
>VYZW01001241.1:130075-150822 GCA_013401315.1 Balaeniceps rex | reverse complement strand
CGGCGGCCCCGCGACCCCCGGCGGCCCGTCCCCGGTCGCGGCGCCCGGACGGACGGCACGGCTCGGCTCCCGTTCCCTTCCCCCGGCAGGCTGGCTCTTTTCGGCACTCGCCTCCCGGCGTGAAGCCCCCGCCGGCGCCGCCGTCCCGATGGAGGAGCCCCCGGCGGCGGAGGAGGAGTGGCAAGGGGCGACCCAGAAGAGGAAGGCCTGGGCCAAGAGCCGGGATTCCTGGCAGGCGTCGGAAGCGGAGGATTTCTCGGCAGCGGCGGCGGTGCTGGCCCGCGACGAGGAGGAGGAGGAGGAGGAAGAGGAGGAAGAGGAGGAGGAGGAGGATCTCGCCGGCGGACAGCTGCCGCTGGCCGCAGAAGCAGGTCAGTACCGGGGGGGGGCGGCGGGGCCGGGGCTGCAGCCCGCGGGCCCCTGGGACCCCCGGGACCCTAGCGGGGGCGGCTCTTCGAGGCCGCCCCTGATGGACGGGCTGTTACTGACTGTCGGCTTTTCTCTCCTGCTCTGCCCTTAAGGCCACAGCGTTCCCAACGAGAAGATCGCGATATGGCTGAAGGACTGCAGGTGGGTGCTCCCGCCGAGCCTGCCCCTCTGCCGCCCCGCTCCGGCTGCCGCCGGCGGGTCGCTGCAGTGCGGGGCCGGAGCCCGCGGCCCCACGGGCCCCCACGCGGGGTGGCGGGCCGGGCAGTTCCCACGTAACAGAGGGGAGGAATTCTCGGCAGCGTCCTCTCCCGTGGGTGAACGTGGGCATCTCTGCGCTCTGGAGCGGTGTTTGTCATTGGCCCTGCCATGAGCCTTCCTGGAGTATAAGCACCCTTCGGTCTTATAGGGGTCTTATATACCTTCACTTGGGGTTGCAAGGGGAGCCGTAGCGTATGTACTTATGGCTAGAGAAACTTTTGGCTCCTTTTCTCTCCTTGGTGTCTCATTTAATGAGGCTGAAGACTTTCAGCCACTGGAGGAGAACTCAGTTTAGGATAAGGAAGGCAGCATTATTTTGGAAGCTGCTCCATTTCTCACCAAGGGGCTCCAGTTTGAAGCCTTCTGTTGCCTTGCCTGTTTTTTGCTGCAGATTTAAAGAAACAGAGCTTACATGTCAATGGCCTCTGTGCTTAGGGGTCTTAAAGAGCGATGGCGCAATTTAGACTAACTTGATTTATCCAAGTCTCTCTCCATGTCTGCTACATGGACTGACATCCTTAACTTGCGATGTGGTATATATGTTCCATGTTTCTGTTACTGTTACAGAATACTTCCTCGGTATTTGGAATGGGCTGATGGCATTACTTTTTCTTTATCCTCAGTCACATAGAAGTGTAAATGCTACATCTAGTAGCAGCTGCTTTTGTCCTGTCTTTTTCTCCATTCAATCCTAGCAGCCCTTGGAGCCGGAGTTGATGGGGGGAAGCTAACAATTAGCTTTCCAGTAGTAAACTATGACATTTCAAGACCGCCCCTACTTGATATTTCTGGTTTGCTTCTCCTTTTGAGAGCAGCTACATTAAGATGAAAATTTACCTCTGAGATTAGCTGTGCCTTTGTGATCTTTTGATTCAGTAAGTGGCTGAGCTGAGCTTACTCCTGTAACTGAGGTGTTGGTTGCTACAGGGTCCTCAGTATAGTTTTCTTCGGATATCTAAAGGCTGTGCCTTGGAGGGGGTGTTGGCAGATAGAGGCTTGAAATCATACTGTATCCCTAAAATACGATATCCAGACCTGAGAGGCCATTCTTCCAGAATGCCAAAATGGGAGACGATTTTTCTAACTTTACCAGAAATCTGGTGTCCTGTTGGTCTAGCAAAGTGTATCCTTAAAAATAAGTGTTATGAATTCAGTGCTTTATTAGAAGTATTTTTTGAGTGGGGAGGGCAAAAAATGGAGGAGTGGCAGGGGAAGAGGCCCCTGGGGGAGAAATTCGTCCTAATGCGGCAGTGCCAGTTCGCTCCGTATCTGCAGGATTTCTGTCTAGAACCTTCCCTGGTCCTGTGATCCTTACCATTTCCATACAGAATTTAAGGAATAGCAAAAAACTGCAAACTGACAACATGAATATCTAATAGATGGTCACAAATCTTGAGTAGTAACACAAAGCTTGCAGTTTTATTCCTGTGCTCTGGTAACTATCTGTTGTTAAAACTGGCACCAAATGCTTCTGTGGAATTTGTTTGCATCTCTGGCAGTTGATTCCCAAAATATGGGAATTTTATTTTACACTCTATTTCCATATTTTACACATAAGGAAATAAAGCATGAGTTTATCCTTTTGCTAATATGGAGATGTAAATTTAGTTAATGCATGTTTGTGGAACCCATTGTGGCCCTTCCACAGAAGTCTTTTTAAAGTATAGCTATTTACTGTTGTAAATCTTTTCAGAAGAGTCTTGTGTTCTTCTCAGAATGACAAAATTAGCATTTTTTTTAAAGATCTCTTAAACCAAGCTATTCAGACTGGAGTTAGCCTCTGACTTGGTAATGTGCAGAGTGCATGCATATACAGTTCATATCTGGGAGGTGCGATCCCAGCTGCCTGGAGTCCCTTGTGTTTTAAAACTGCCAAATGGTCTCAGTTTTTTGTACCTAATGTACATGTGAGCAGTAGCTAGTATGTGCAGTAAAATGGTTAGTCAACTTGCACTGTTATAAAGTGACTGTATGTATAAAACCCCTGAACTGATTGTCTCTTGATAAGAACATATATAGGAAAAGAGGACAGCGTAACAGATGACAGAATAGCCCTACAGATACTACAGTGCGTTGTTTAAAAAAGAATACTTAAAACCAACAGTTGTTGTGAAATTTACAATTGTTGTCCCTAGAACTTCTTGCTTGTTTAATAACACTGTTTTTGCTGTGGAGCTTTGATTGCTATGAAGTGTGGGCAACATCCACAGACTGAGCTTCTGTTTCTGGTCCGTTGCACAACCTCATTGTTAGAAGTTCTCTCTGTTGCAAAAATATAACCATTACTACAAGTGAACATTCAGTTACTAAAATAAAGTATTTTCTCTGTTACATGTTTTCTAAAAGCAGTCCTTCCCATTTTGTCTGCGTTTCTATAAGCTTTTGTGAAATGTACATCAGAAGAAAATTGGCATTTTTAAAATCTCATTTTCTGGTTTGAGTTGGCAGCAGCAGCACAAAAAAAGCTTAATACCAACCTACTGCATAAATAGATCTGCTTATAAGATTTATTCCTTTGTTTGTTTCCAAAAGCATTGACAGTGTTATAATATGGATAAAAAGAATTACTAGCTGTCCCTTGACATTCATGTTAGCGGTTTGGGACTTTTATTATTTGGCATCTCTGTTTCACATCTGCTTTGGAGGAGAGAGCTATCCCATGCTATTTAACTTGGTAGATACGTGGTTTTTTGCTTTTTTAAAAAAAAATCCAACAGCAAAACAACAGAAAAAAGGCGAGTATGTATTACACTGATAAGAACTATGGAGGCTTAAGAAATGTCAGATGTACCCAAAGTTTCTGGTTCATTCACATTTTGGGAATCACATGCCTTTGAGAAACACATCCTTTGCTATCTCCCTGGTACTTTGAAAAGGCATTTTGAAGTAATAAGAAAGCTTAGAAAGGTTTTTAGTTTTAACTCTCGTAAAGCTAAGACAGGAAACACAAGTGTTTGTATTATGCTGATAGAAAAGAAGACATTTTTGTTGACTCTGTGGTGACGTGTATTATTTTAATTGAGTCTATTTAAACTCTGCCAGTAATACAGGGGATGCGGGAGGTATTTAGGAGCCATCTCCTGTAGATATGCAGGAAGTGAGTTCTTGAAATGCCTCAGAAAGGAGAGATTTTTTGCTTCAAGTTTAAAATAAACATGGCTCCTGCCCAATTAAGGCTTTAAAAGCCTGAGGTTTAAACACTTTTACAGCGCAAAACCCTTGTCCCGTTCCTGAAGACCACCCTACCACAACTGGTACCTGAGCAAACCAACCTTTGGAATGTCCCTTGTGGGCATCGAGAGTTCATTCAGTTCTTTTGTAGACCGATATTGAGATAAGTTATTGCCACATATGTTAAAATACAATAATAAATGAGTGAACGCAGATGGAAAACCATAGGATCCCTTGATCCAGGCACACACCCGCTTACTTGCTGTTTGCTCTGGCTGCCCTCTGGTTGCTGTTGGTCTCCCTGCGCTGCTCCTCCCCAGCTGTGGTGGGAAGGCTGCTGGGACATGCTGGGGACCTGCCATGATGAACTTCCGGCAGGGGGACCTCGTCCTGAGGGCCCAGCAAGTGGAAAGGTCCCCCAGCCCTAACCTTCTCAAGTGCGTGGAGCTGCTGTGAGACACAGCTGGCCAAGCTGGCTCATGGGCCTTGCTGGTGAAAAACAGCCTGGCACAGAAAGGCAGAGCTGCCTGTGCTGCTGCCCAAGAGGATTTTTGTGTGGATACTCGTCCCTTGTTTAAACTCGTGTTGTGTCTGGTTCTTAAATGCAAGTTTTTCAAAGGCAGGGGGTATAAAGCAGCTGTGCCTGCGTGCAGCAGTGCAAGCAGGGCAGCAGATAGGTGGTTGACAGGGCTGCTTTGACAGGGCTGCTTTTCTGGTAGCTGCTAACATGCTGGAGGGGTGACGGACTTAATTTCTGAAAGAAAATGCCAGCTTCGGTGATTTCTTTTACCGTTTTCTGCCAGCTGGTGCATGCAGCACTGACCTTGGCTGTCAAAGTCACTGCCAGCAAGTTTCTGCATCGAAAAGGACGAGGCATGGAAGTAGCTACTGGGGGAGGAGAGGGACAAGGATGGGAGTGCACCCATCAAAGCCAGAGAGTAAACAACCGTCGTAGTTATTACCTCAGAACATAAGGCTTGTTGTAGCATGACAGGTTTAGACGATATGCCCTAAGTTTTTTCAAACCCTGACGGGACAGACACGCAGAAACCTGGGAGATCTGAGCCTCGTCAGAGTCTGTCCTGTCACCCGAAACACGCTTGTGCACCTGGATCCTCTGGCTGTTTGCCTTGGCATCTCACTGCGGCGGGGCTTTACTTTGCTTCGCAAAAGACACGTCTAAGTGAGCTTGCTCCCTATCAGCAGGCCACACATGGAAAGAGTGAACTCTTTTCAGAGGGGAAAAAAAAATAAGGTTGTGAAGTGTAAGGCCTGTTAGAAAGCAGATGCAAACTTTCCTTGCTTCATTTGGCCATGGTACCAAAACAAATAATGTATCAGAGCACTGTTTACTTTCAGGTCTTTGGGCAGGTTTTTGTGTTTGTCTAATTAAAAACCCAAATGAAACATACATAATATAGGAGCATAAATCATCTGCTTTCCCCTTCTTTATGAGTATTGTATTTCTGAATTTGTTTTGGGCTTTGAGAGTTAATGCTGCGCTACTTAATATTGACAGGCCTTTGGTTAAACACATCTCAGGGACAAGATGTGGAAACATCCAGCTAGTGTCAACAGCCATAGCGTGAACCCAGAGAGGGACTGGACCTGTCATTTGTGCGCTTGCTGCTGCTCCTTTTGGGCACTATGAGGTTCAGCAAATCCCCCACCTTTCAGGGAGCAGCAATAGGAGGAATCATCCAAATGAGACACAACTTGAAGAGTCTGTAAAGTATCAGAACTGGCAAGTGACAGCTAACATAGCTGTCAAGATTTTTATCTTGTTCCTGATCACCACATACAGCTTTTTACCCCTCTTCCCAAGAAGTTTTAAATGTGTAGAAAAATGGCAACAGTTTTTGTCATATAAATGAGATTTAATTAGTCCATTCGAAAACCCATGATCATTTTTTCTGGGTGTTTTGCTGAGAAGCCCATGATTTTCCTTGAGAGGGCTGCTGACCCCCGAGCTTTGCCACTGACTGGTGTCTGAGTGTTGCAGTTATTATTAACCTGTTTTGTTGTTTTTCCCTACAAGACATATTTGTTAGAGGGCTGGGGATTGTTTAGGAAGTTATTGCCAGTCCTCAGATGTTTGTGCTTTCTGGGGGTGGAGGGAGGGACAACTGCTGCTATCACAAGCTTGTTACACACTGTAAGGAAGGACATGAAGCAGCAAGTTTTTAAAGTAGTATTAATCTCTTCTGTGGTTTCAGAACGCCTCTGGGAGCCTCCCTGGATGAGCAAAGCAATCCTCTGTTGAAGGGTAAGGAAAGGCTTTACCTATTGGAATCTCTTTTGCTGGGAACTGTGCTTTTGTGGATGTTCATCCGAGACCTCAGCTCTTTAGCAGCAGCACAAACCACAGCCTAGTCAGCATTGCTGAGCTATTCTCACTGTGAAGCAGTTGTGCCTGAGAAATTGGACAAGGGGGAAAAGATCCTGAAAAAGTCTTTCTGGAGAGTTTAGTAAGCCCTAAAAAAACCCCTAAAATCTTCCACTCCAAGCTGGCGAGCATTAGGCAGTCTCTGCCTCTAATAACTCTGGTTGCCACACCTGAAAATTTTACTATCTGAGCAGGTCCGAATACTAAAGTTCAAAGTACAACGAGAATGTGCAGGTAGTGACAGGGTGCAGAGGAATTACTTGCTGTGCCTGGAGTCTTTGCTTCAACTCTTAATCTGGTACAGGGAGAGAGAGGGGAATGCCTAAGCTGGACTCTGACTCTGGATCCCTGTGGTAAGATGTCTGGAGTATAGATACCATAGCAGCAGAAGGCACAGATGTGTTGGGTGGTACCTCCAGGTTCCCACTTGCAATTAATTTGCTTGCAGGTTGACTGAGCACAAAACTAAAGCAGTGTTGTAGTCGTTCTCTTTCAAAATAATTTTTCTGTGTTCTCAAATGTTACTTCTCACTTCTTAGAGTGTTTTTAGTGTATGAGTAATGCAGGGATTGTAAATATAGTCTGGTTGTGTCCTGCTGTATCAACTGAAGTGTCTTGCTAATATCTTTAGTTAAGCTGTTGGAAAGAAAACACTGCAGCCTTGTAGTTGCTGAACTGCTAACTGTACGTTTTCAGGAATGCTGGTGAGAAATGGAGGAAGTTTTGAAGATGACTTATCCCTGGGAGCCGAAGGTGGGTGTGGCAAGATTATGACTCTTTTTTCTAGCAAAACAAAAAAAATTATGTTCAGTCATCTGATTTTTATTTTGAAAGACAGCATTTCCCTTCTGGTCAAAGGCAGTTGATAAAAGCTGGCTAGAAAACTAGCATGAAGCACACAGAAAAATGCAGGAAGATTTGCTCTTTTGAGTTTCTGAGACTATCACTGGTGTTAAACATTCTGGTCTAACCCGAAGGTCAGAGGTAGCCCTGAATTCGCTTCTGCCTTCTCATTTTAATGCCCACAGTGACAGCACAGCCTGGAGCACTCACTGAGGCTGTGAGAAAGTGGTTTCTCCTACTTGCTCTTCTTGTCCATGGGTTAGTCTTGGCAGCCGTGCTTGCCCCGCTTCCACTGAATCCCTTGGGAGTGGCATGTGCAGGCTTTTGAAAGGAGGAATGAAATTTTGTCAGCCAAGAGGCAAACCCATTAAGGGCTAAGAGCTTTTGAAAATGAAAAGCACCAAAGCTGAGTAAGTATTTTTGATCATCCGTGATACATGCTTTGCTGTCGCTAGCTGCTTGCCTTTTCTTTCTCTTCCCTTTTTTAAGGGGAAGGAGATGTGGCTGTTTCATGGTGGACTTCTTTGTTAGAAAAAGACTTTTAGCCTCCCTGTTGATCATGGGTTAGAGGTGTCCAGAAACAAACAAACAAACAAAAGCACCCTGGATCCTGTTCTAACAGCAGCATCCTGAAATAAAATAGCAAAAAACAGTCTCACAACCCGGGTCCTTGGGTTATCTGTAGGATAGGGGATATAAGACAATATCTGTTTTCAGTATTAAAAAAAAAATAGCAAAACCACTCCCCCCCTTTAGCTTTTAATGTTTTTTGAACTGCAGCTTTTGCAAAGTGTTAGAACATGTATAGTAGAAAGCCTTTTTTTCCACAGCAGTTTTGCCAGTGGTGTCAAACTAGTGGGACAGGGTCTGGAGGAAGGAAATGTCTTTAATTTTTAAAGATTCAAGACTTCTAAGGAAAACAGTTGATCTGATAATGACCTTGATCTGATAATGATAGAGAAGCGGTAAATGAGTCCCTTACTGCAATAGATTAAATAGGATTAAATTTTCTTTCTGACAGTCTTTTCCACTTGTTAGATTGCCTGCAGTACAAAGATTTCATAGGAAAAGTTTCTTTGTAATGACAATCCAAGCTCTGAGCATATGGCCAATAATACAAGAGTCAGTACATTTTAAAACATCATGCCACTTTTTTCTTTTCAATTTTTTTCCTTTATCATTCCCAAGGATTTCTGTTTTTTATGAGCCTTTAGCATGATTTAGGCAGAAGGTTGTTTCCCTCCTTTTCGGAAGACAAAGGTCCCAATGCTAGGATCACTGGTTGGTTTTCCTGGGTAAGGACGCAGGTGTTTTCTGCTGGGCTTTGTTTCCCATCCGAGAACAAGGGGACAACAGAGCTGCTTGGAGCAGTGCTGCGTGCCCTGCCAGACAGCCAGCCCCTTTGAGGCTGGTATGAATGGCCTGCCCTTGTGCATCCGTGGCTGCCTGAATCCAGATACAAGCCAGAGCCCTGTGTCAATGGTATGGAGGGCATTGGGCAAGGTCCTGTAACCCCAGCCCCCTACCGCGCTGTTAAAACCCATGGTTTCGCTGTTCACATGAGTCACCAGCTAATCCATACAGATAGGCTTACCTTCATATTATAGGTAAGAATATTAAAAAAAAAAAAGAGTTGTGGCATCTGTGTTTTGTATACATTTAAGTTTCTTCATGATGCCCCTCAAAAGGAGAGGTGGTGAGGTTTCCATGTTTGCTCTCTGTTGCTGACTGTACCCTGCTGGCACAGCAAGTCGAGATGCAGGGTTTTCCTGGCAGCATGTTCGACATAATATTGCTCTTTTCCTAGCTGATTCCGAGGGCTGCTGTAGCATATGCACGCTCCTTGTCTGTCTCCTGGGGCAAGTTTGTTAATGTTGAGCCGCCTCTTTGGGGAACCCATAATTTAAGGCTGGCGCTCAACTCTCTGGCTTGACAGGGTGTTGATTTTCTGAAAGAATAATGCTGCCTGGGATGTTCCCGTGTGGAGCTGGGCTGATCCAGCTGCAGAAAGTACTGGCTTCCCTGTCGGAGGCTGGTGACCAGGTGCTTGGTACCTGGTGGCCGGCCTCCCTCCAGAGCCCTCTCGACTCTGAGTGCAGCCACAGGTCCCATCGGCGCCGCAGGCTTCACCTAGCTGTTGTCCATGGATTGCACAGCTCGAGCAGCTGGTGCCCTGCCCCACTTTGAGAGCAGACCGTGCTGCTGTAATGACTAACAAATATAGTCTCAGTACCTGGCCGTGGGGCCAGCTGCCTTTCTTATGTGCTTTGCTTTCTCTACTGGAGCAATCCTTGTGTGCCCACTTCTCCTCCTCCCCTTCCCGCCTGGGAACAGCCATGCAGCTGGTAATCGTGTCTGCAATTGCAAAGCAATAAATGGTTTATATAACAATTACTAGCTTACCACACATAAAATTTCAAGTTAATATGATTAATGACAGTATGTAAACGTGTGTCCCTGTGAGATTTTATTTTAAACAGAGCCTGAATAAACCAGATCGCCTTTATATCAGCTGTATACTAGAAACACTTGACAATCACATTTATATGAGAAGAGAAAAACTTGGCTTATGTAGGAGTATTGGTAAATGTGCTCGCTGCCTGCTTCTTCATACCGGTTGCGGGAAGTGTAATTCTGAAGAGGTCTGTGTGTCACTTCTTCTTGTTTTGCTACAGCTAATCATCTACGGAGTGATACCCAAATGGAAACATGGTAAACATCTTTTTTGTTGTTGTTTGCTTCAGAGAAATATTTATACTGGAGGGTGGGAGGGAGAGGGGGCAGTGGAAGTCATGGAGGCTACCTCAGAGCTAAAGCTCTTCTGGTCATGGCGGCTTACGTGAGAGGGAAAGAGAAGATCCAGATAGCACAGAAACAGTCATTATGAAATGCAGAAAAAAGCTCAGATTTTTATTCTTCCAGCAGACCTGACATAGATTTTTGGGGTAGCAGGAGGAAAACAGAGAAATGCCAAATCTTCTAAGTAACTTAGTATGATTTACCTTCTTTGCCTCAGTGATTCCTTGCATTTCAGAAATTTCAAGGGAAAATTAGTTTTACCTTTCAGAGCAGATATCTTTTGGGAGTGCAGAAAAAAGACTTTGAGAGAGCCTGCTTTATAGGGAGAGCTTCTAAATAGAATGTGCTGTGACTAAAACCCCTTTTGAGCCTTCAGCAAATACCAGCACAGCCCATTTGGGCAGAATCCTCGCTACTCCTCCTGAGCTGGGCCCCGTAAACGCGTTTTTAGGTGAATCCTCTGTCATCTTTGATTTCTCGATGGTTGTTCTGGGGGGTGGGGTGGGGGGTGTGTTAGCATTTGTACAGTAAAACTCACTCTGGGAAGGTTTGTCCCCCCGAGAGATTGTCAGCAATGGTACGTTTGAGGCCAAGGTACCACCTAATGCTGAGACGGCTTCTGCAGATGCAGAGAGGAAATAGTTTGGAATTGGGAAAGAAACTGGCCAGCAGTCTTGGTCAGAGCTCGTCTTGCTCCGTTTCTGCCAGCCTGGAGCCTCTTCAGCTTCCCCAGCCACTGCTGGGGGCGGCTCACAGCCTTGCACGGGTGGCAGCCAAGGGTGAGGGGAGCTGGGTACCTGAGGAGTGGAGAGGTAGCCCTACCATGAAGTGGCTCTGCCATGGAGAGGTGGTCCTGCTGGAGGAGGCAGCGGCGTGGGGAAGGGCAGGGGAAGGCAGGACGGGGCAGCTCACCCGAGGCCGGGCTTCCTTGCTGGAGGAGGGTGGGATCAGGGAGGGTGGGGCAGCAAGGGGAGATCAGGGATTTGTTTATTCAGCTTGCATTTGCCTTCTAATTCTTACCGTCTACGTACATTTTTACTGAGGCGTCCCAGGGTTCGCTTTTGTTATTATATTTCAATAAATGACATGGCTAATATAAACCAGATAACACTGAAGGGGAAAAGAGAAATTCAGCAGCGCTGGAGGCTTAGCTCTCCTCCAAGATGGAGAATTGAGTCCCTGAACAAAAGGGGTTTATCACAGGGGTCTTCTCTGTTTGTGTTGACAGCAATGGTGTGCTGGCAAAGGAGAGGAGGCTGCAGTTCCACCAGAAGGGGAGAAGTATGAACTCCACCGGGTCTGGAAAAAGCAGTGCGACTGTTTCAAGGTAAAAGAGTACTATGCTTTGAAGGTCATGGCACAGTTCAGTGGAATTTGGCTGCGTTTTGCTGGCAAAAGTTGCTTCTTCTGCTCCTCAGTTTAATGGACTTGGCTTGATTTATGTGCATTATTGCGTTTAGTAGCAGAGAAGGGAATTTTCATTTGGTTGCTTGAAAACTGCTATTTGTTTTTAGTTGTGGTTTTCAGTAAATACTAACAAATGGGCCCAAGCGTTAGAAATGTCTGAAATTTTAATGACATTTTAAAATGAGAGCTCTGCAGAATTAGGGCTGACTTCATAAATTACAGGATTGGATCTAAGATGTGTCTGGGCCGATGTCTCTGGTGATGTGAACCAAAACTTCAGATGCAGAGATCTCCATAGTTACATCCTAAAGTAGACTGAGCTGTAGGAGTCAAAAGTTCAATAGACCAAGCTGGCTACTGGGCTGAATTAGCAGTTGGACTGGGTCTTAAAAAGAGACAAGTAGATAGTAAACATCTTTTCATTTGTTTAGTGTTTCTGAATTACTGGAGCTTTATGAGGAAGATCCTGAAGAAGTGCTCTATAACCTTGGGTTTGGAAGAGATGAACCAGATATTGCTTCAAAAATTCCAGCAAGATTTTTTAATTCGTCATCATTTGCCAGAGGGATAGATATCAAAGTGTTCTTAAATGCCCAAATACAGCGCATGGAAGTGGAAAATCCAAATTTTGCTTTAACAAGTAAGTATGGCTTTGAAGCAAAGTTTATTTTTAAGTTTTTGAACTATGTAAACAACCTCAAAAGAAGGTGTATATCTAGTGTTCTGGCAAAACCCCTTTACAGTCTAAAGGCCAAACTCCATCCAGAATCCATAATAAAACTCTTGGTTGGTCTTAAATATGGCAAGAAGTGACCATCAGTGTTGTACACCTTGGGGTGAGGGGAAAGGATTTATAGTGGGGAAGGAAATGAAAGGCATGCCGTAAGATATATATTGCCTTCTGGTTTGTATCATTCCTGCTTCTTGCTCCTAAACTTGTCTTCTGCTGTAGCTTTAGAGCACTGAAACAAATATCAATATCCATCTTTTTCTTGTGTTCTTCAGTATCTGGGTGGGATTTTTGAAATCTGTCAGCAGTGACCTACTTTGGTAGGTGCTGAAATCTGGGCCAGTATTTCTATTGACTTGGACAGGAGCTTTGTTAGGTCAGTAATGAGCATTGCTGAAATGAGGGCATAGCTGAATTGTCCTCTTGTAGTTGTAGATGGAGAGAGCAATACGAGTAACCCTTTGCTTCCTAGCACTTTGTAAATTAACTTGCAATTGTGTACCTGTGTCCTGTTTTTACTTTGTGAAAGCTTTCCTTGCTGTTCTCCTTGCACATTTACCAAACACTTTTGCAAAGGTTTTTTCCATTTTTTCATACCGTGTGGTATCACTCGTTACGGGACTAGGCACTGTTCAGTCAACCTTTGGGACCCTTGATAGTAGTAGTAGGACATTTGGGGGTGGGCAGAGGGTATGATGAAAATGCCCTCTTCAGACATGAAGAAAGAGCTGTTTCTGAGAATTCAAACTGTCATGTAGAGATGGATCAACAGGTCTGGGATGTGATGACAGCAAACATCCTCATAAACGCTGCCTTCCATTTTGTTCTTGTGCAGGTCGTTTTCGTCAGATTGAAGTGCTTACTACTGTGGCCAATGCTTTTTCTTCTTTGTATTCTCAAGTCTCTGGAACACCTTTGCAGAAAATTGGTAGTATGAATTCAGTGTCTTCCAGCAAAGAGGCATCCAGCCCACCCCCTTTAAATCGCAGCAATACAGCCAGTCGGTTAATGAAGACCTTGTCTAAGCTCAATCTGTGTGGCACACAGCAAGCCGATGGTAGCGGCTGCCCAACTCCTTCACCTGTTGAAAAAGGGAAAAGTCCAGCTGAACCAGGGAGCGATGAAAATGATGTTAAAAATGAATCTAAATTACCAAAATACTCTAAAAAGAAAGACTCTTCCTCTTTTCTGGCTACTGTAAAAGAGGAGATAGCCAGTAGTCAGACAAATGCTGCAGACACACGTAAACCTGCAAACCTTCCTGCTGGGACTGATGATAAGCAAGAGGGTACTGTGCCTCCAGCAGATGTGCAAAGCAGCAGGTTGGCAAGCACCCAGGATAGACCGTGTGAAGAATCTGATCTTTTGGGCTCACCAAGCCTTAGCAGCAGTTCCAATACATCCAGCAGCAGTGCCTCGATGCAAAGGCTGCCCATGGCATCACCAGGTAGAGACCCCTGCGTTCCCCTCGCAAACCCATCCATAATGAATCTAATGCTGCAGCAGAAGGACTCCTTTGAGATGGAAGAGGTAGGTGGAGATAGATGACTTTGGTTTTGCATACAGTTTACATAACTTGCTGGCTGCTAGCAGAGGAATGTTCTCTCCTGTGTAGTTGACAGTGTTTTCTCCAGGAGTACTTTAAATTCTCTGAGTGATAGGACAGTTGTCGCTCTCTCTCGGTGGGCTGCTCTAATTGACCCTTTTAATGAAATAACTTGGTGCTGCTGTTGCTGCTGCTGTTCCTGAGAGTCAGCAGGGAAGTTCTCATTCTTTTTTTCACTGAGCTCAGGTAATTGCGGTCACTGGCAAAACTACTAGGAACTTTTCCTGTGGAGATAGGTCTAGGTTCGCCTTGATATATATAAAAGCCTTTAGTTTTAAATTTTTACTTTGCTTAAATTGCTAACTGGAAATCTTTATTTTTGTTGCCTAAAAGTAAATTCAGTTTATCAATTGATATTGATTAAGGATAAATTTGTGGATGGAGCAAGAGTGTTGTTGCATGAAAGGGAAAGGGGCTGTCAAGTAGGGTGAGGTACTCATCTTGTGCAACTTTTGGTTTTGATGGCAATCTACTATGTGTTGATTTGTTTGTTCTCTGGAAATTAGCACACTGAAAGTTGCTGTTTGATGTGCCTTTGATGGTGGCTTAGTTACACATTCTGTGCTAGCTGCCTTTTAATATCTTCATAAATGCATGTATCCATTTTTTGATTGATAATTGTCATAACGGGATTTTAATTCCCAGGCTCCTTGAAATGATTTGTTTATTAGACTAGTAAATGCAAAGCCTACAAATTCAAGAATGCAATTTTTTGCATAGACTCACACCTTGAATTGTAAGATCTGCCTTAACTTAAATCAGCAGGTGTTTTTGTGGACACATTTTGAAGAGGCCGGTGTTAACGATTCAGCAGTTAACTTTTTTATCTATGTGAAATAGATATATAAAACGAAGGACTGTGATTTAATTGGTGAAACGAGTGAAGAAAGCAAGTGAATAGAAAACCACCAGTTTTACAGTGAATGAGGAAATGATGATTTAGTAGATACTATGTCTAGTGTTGCATTGGCACTACAGGCTTTTGAGGCTCCTCTGGATCAACTAATGTTGTAGCTAAAGGCACTCATTAAGTAGGAAGAGGTAATCCGGCCTCTTGTATTTCCTGCCACTTGTTTGTGTCTCTGTGTCATCACCCACATGTTGTGTGGCCATCTTCTGAATCAGAACAAAGGACTGGTCCAGTTGAGAGGGGAAAGAGAAATCCAGCATATTTTGATTTATTTATTTTTCCTGGCTTTGTTTTCAGCCAGATCATTTTCTTGATCCGGTTTTTTGTGTAGCTGCACAGATGTTTGCGTTGGCACAATGGGAGGGGTCTGAGTGGCAATGCATTTTGCTATATTCTTGATAGCTGGACTGGTTTCACATATCCCAGAGGAGAAATCCATTTTAAAAAAAAAAAAAAGGAATGGAATTTTTCTTCAGATTAAGTTGGACTGTAAAGTGTTATGACATGAAGAAGACATGCTGAATTCTGCACAAGCCAAATGCAATGCATTTGCGAAGTTTTGGTTGACACACTTTGCAATGATGCCAGTGCATAAATACAGCTGTTTTGGCAAGATGACATGTGATGTGGGATGGGATTGTGGTGAATTTTTGTTTATGCAATATACTATATACATATCAACTGCCTTCAGAGCACTAGGGAGGGAGGGATTCAGTTTTGTTGAAGGAACTTTAGAACAATACCTGGCAGCATGATTTTATTTTCTTGTCTCTCTAAGCAGGGTATAATGAACAATGAACTGTATTAGAAACAGTAACAATAACTCCTCCCCCTGTTTTCCCAGCTTGGCTTGGAGTGCATTCATACGCATAAGAAAGATGACAGATATATCAAGGAAGCTCTTTCCATGCTTACGAATGCCTTGGAGGTTTGAGTGCCCTTCGGAAGTCTGTGGCTGTGAAGATAGCTAGTGCAGGAGTGAGTCAGGGCAGGATTTCCCCCAAACACCCACTCCTGAGGTGGCCAGTTACAGTCCTGAAGGTCGTTTACCAGCGTCAATATTGGCCGAAGGGGCAGGGAAGGAGAGGGGTGTGCTTCTGCGCGCTCGTTGAGCTGTGCCGTGCTGCGGACATGGCCAGGATGCTGTCTCCCAGCCAAGGACAGGAGATGGAGGGTATTTGGATGAGAAGGGGCTTGGCTGTTGCGAGGCTGCAAATTTAACCATCGGAAACGGGGAGGTTTGAGAGAATCAAGACACCTTTCCTGGAAGGCCAGACCGATCAAAGGGCCTGTAAGATTACTTGCTGTTCCTTTGTTTGTTTTGGTTTTTTTTTAATAATTGTTTTAAAAGGTACTTTTCCTAAATTTAAATGGTGAACCCCTTCTCTGCTCCCCTGCGTTTGGACAAAAGAAGTATTTACCCCTTTGGTACAGCCTTCATCTCCTAAAGGAACAGAAGCCTCTTGATTTATTGTGCAAGAGTAATGCTGTTCACTTATTCGTGGTGAAAAGTTCAGGTCAACTACTTCTCAAAACTCTTGTAATTAAGAAAATGCACCCTTGTGGCTGCTGTACACGATATCGATGCAAATATAGCTGCTTCTTTAGCCAAATACTAATTTGGGCTTAAAACCATCAGTATCCTGGTTTTGCATTTTTAAGTTGATCAAAAATGGAGATGAAAATTTCATTGCTCGGTAATTTTGAAATTAGGCAGGCAGCCCGTTAGAGGGAATGGTTGGGGGGGTAGTTGGATTGGGGTTTTTGTGCATGTAGACTTGCATGTGAACCATTAGGATTTTTTCTGTAGCACACAAAAGAGAAAAAATATTCTAGCTTTTGAACTAAACAAAGGCCTCACTGTTGAGATTTTAGGCATATTCTTTTCATTGTTTGAACAGTTGTCTGAGAACTGCTTTCTTAATAAGGCTGTGTTTCACAAAGTGGTTAAGTAATAGGATTAATTTTCATGTAGTTTTAAGTTTCCTGGTTGAAATCTGAATGGCTCTGAATACATTATCTTCCTTTTTTGTACTGCAAGACACAAGAAGTATTTCCACGAGTAGAGGAGTGGTGAAGTCTGGAGTAGATTCTGGCAGGGTCTGGGTCCTTCTGGAGGGTTGGTGGCTGGTGGGAAATACTTGGTAGGGCAGAAGATGACACTCCTTATGTGCTGACCTCTTGATATATTTTTCTAAATGTATTTTGCTTGTTCTTTATATTCAAACGAGGGGCCAAGAGTGCTGAACGGAAAAGACAGTAGTAGTGTAAAGGTGGTCAAAGGTATTTTCACACAATTATTTCAGTCTTTTATCAACGAGGAACCGAGAACTCTCAGTAGTGTCACAGGATGTGATTGCTTGGTCTTTTTGCATGATGAATGTAACCAGTGGGGAGCCCTGTGCTGTGAGAGAGAGGTGCTGTCCTAAGGATCACTACTGTCCTACAGAGGCATTGCTGAGTACCTGATGAAATAATACTTTGGTTCAAGGAGATACGATTTACTCCGTCAATCGTTATAGGCTGTTGGACTGGAGGAAAAAAAAACCAACACTCCCCACCCCCGTGTGCAGTGTATATAGCTTGGGCATCCTTAAGTTGTCCTGACAAAATACTCATCTCCTCTTCCTGATAGATCCAGAGTACAGAGGGGGATCTACCGCATGTTCCAGCTTCTCACCAGCTGGCAGTGACCAAGTCAAGAAAAGGTGAGTAGACTTCAACTCCCAGGAGACAGCAGTCTGCTGAGTGTCCTTCCCTCTCTGAAATGCTGATTCAGATATGTAAAACTTCTAAAATTTCTTTTCTCTTTAGAAATAAAAAAGATCTGGGTTTCTTTCTCAGCTAAATCACAGAACATTACTGCAAAGTGGCAACCAAATTACAGGCAAGGCAACAGCCCTATAACCTCACTGGCTGTTTTCACTTTTGTACAATTGATGATAGCTCGGAGGAACTGAAATGTTAATTCAGATTGTATGGGATTTTTTTTCCCTGGCAGATCCTGTAATTTAAGATACCCATTTAAACTAAAATTATATTGTTTTAAACCTAAATTGCATGATACATCCAGCTTTTTCCTATGCACTACTGCTCTGTCTGCAAGCTGGCTGCACAGAAGACTAGTGTCTCTGCACCCACATGGAAATTGTAGTCCTTCACATGGCAAACTGTGCACTGGCTTTTGTGGCTCACTTAGTTTGTGCTTTCATCTCAGATTCTTGTTTATGTATTTTATGGCTTGGGAGAGGGACAAAGCTGATCTTTAAGTCCACTTTGTGATAGTTACTTTGCCCAACATTGGCAAGGGAGGTCTGTTCTCCAGCTGTTATCTGTAATTAAGGAAGAAATAGAGCTTGTTGCATTTAGTGAGATGCTTAGCTGCGATGCAGTTTCTTCGTGAAACATGACTAACATCTCTAGATACTAAACAGAGGCAGAAAAACCTGTCTTAAGAAACAGAGATCATCTTACTTGCCTTTTCACAAATGAACTGACAGTCTTGTGAACTGTCAGCTAAATTGCATTAACATGGTTGAGAATGCTCTGGACTAAGTGCTGAAGGTTGATGCCTGGTTATTAGGGGTAGCTTGTGCTACTAGTTCAGCAGTGTTTTGCACAACACAGCATTGCACTCACTAGTCTTCCTCTGTTACAAACATAGGCCACCAAGAAGGACCACCAGAAACTGCATCTCTAACTGTTCCCAGCCTTTCTCCGTTGGCTGTATTCATGATTACGTGCTTTGTGTGATTACATGTAGAGAGATGCACTATTTACGGGTCAGGTCTCTGGTTTGCCTGGCCTCAGCAGTTTCAGAAAGACCTTTTCAGAGAAAGGCAACTTAAGGAACCAGGAGCTGCAGTCAGGGAGGAGAAAAACACATTTTTTCATCCTCTGAAATGCTGATTTTGTGTTTTCTGTTCCCAGTAGCTATCTTACCCTCTTCTTCCTCCATGCAAGGAAAAAAAAAAAGTCAGGTGGTCCTGTGTGTACCTGCTGAAAGGTACTAACAGTTCTAGCAGTGGGTCTTCAGTATGGCAGAAGCGGGGCATGCTGGCTCATGTTTCCCACCTAGTATATCCCACCCATTTCTGAATACACTTGGCATAGATTAGCAATGACACTTTGTTATCATGCAAGCATTGCCTAGAGTTTTCTATAACTTATCTAACAAGGATGTCAGTGTTGATGGTAAGCTTGCACGTTTGCTAAAAGTTAGTCTGAGGCCAATGTTTTATTTCACCTGGAAGATGTGGAAAGCTTAGGACTTTGTTCTATATGGGTTTCAGTAAAATTGCCAGGAGGGAGAGCATTTGGTGGAGAACTTATCCAAAATGTTAAAAAACAGCAGTCAAATTTTTTTGCAAGTTGTCCAACGCGAGGAAACGTAGAGGCCTGTTTTCTCAGAGAGCGGGTGCTCACCAGGTTTGAAGGCATCCAGAGTTAACGGTCACTTGTTAAAAATGCTGGCCATTATGTCTGAATGTGAAATGCCACTCTCACTAGCAATCTCTTGAGGTGGGATCAGCATGAAATTCAAGCACCGGTCTTCTGTTGCAATGTGATTTCAGTTGATGACCCTCATACAGACCCACCTCTTTCAGTGGTGTTGGCTCCACTGTACATAAGCACCCATAAACAAAAAAATTGTTCCAGATGAATGCTTCCCCTGAAGGAATACATTTGTACTTTTTTTTTTTTACGTAGGGGTTACTTCTGTGTCAATTAAGCAGGGTTAGTGCTGTTTGGTAAAGACTGTTATAAACCTTGCAGTGTCATTTTACATCTACACAGAGGGCTGTGGATGCTTTCTCTGACATTTGCAACAGTTTGTAAGGCATTTTAAGAGGGCCTGTAATAAGATGTGAAGTATTTGAATTTAAAAAAAAAAATCTCTTTCCTACTGAAATAGTCTGGAGACTTAAGATGTGCTTGAACAACACTGAGTTTACTGCTGCTTAGACTCCCCATTAAAGCATGTTTCTCATTTCAGATTAGCTTTGTTTATAAGTGGTAAGCTTAGATCCTCAAAGTGGCTTGCAAATGATTGCTTTGCTATAGTACTGTCTTTGTTAAACACTTTATAGGGGATACAAAGAATTCTGTATTGTATTGACTAGCTTGATGTACTTTTTAGGTTATGTCTTCCAAATGGTACTGAACTGGACTGGTTTATCCATTATGCCCAAAACCGGCATTCCGTTCTTTGTTGTTGCAAACCTCAAATGTAGATGTATTTTTATGCATGGGTTTTTTTTTTTTAGAAACGCAGTAGAGAAGAATGAAAAGCTTTGGTTGCTTTGCACTGTAAACATACAGTGCTGCTAAATGTCCACTATAAAAAAAGCTTATTGCGAAGTTATCTGGAAGGAAGGTTTGTTAGTTGGAAAACAAAATTCTTCCTGACATATTTATGCAGCAGCACCTTCCATTCCAAAAATGTCCAACAAACAAGACAAATATAGGTACAACGCGTAGGGAACAAAGTATTCTTGAAGCATTGTAATTTGTGAGTGTCTGGTTGCTGATATCAGTGGCTCTGTGAAATTTTGAATAGCCACAAATGTGTTTCTTTTAAGGCATCTGACATTGATAGTCAAAAGCAGTGATTAATTTTGAAAATTTAGCTCTTGAAAGTGAAGAAAACACATCATCATCACTTCCTGTCCTTAATATATTATTGTATTTATAGCTTTCTGTGGGTGCAGCTGCACAGGAGATTGGAGATGGAGGAGTGAGAAGAAAACATTTGGAACAGATTTAGTATTTGTGGGAGTCTGTGCTTATCTGTCCAGAAGCTAGGAAATCCCCAGGGACTCTGAAGAGTTTCTGCACCAGGGCTCCCTACTGGGCTGGTTTTGGCAGTGCTGGGGTTCAGGGTGCGATCAATATGGGAAGAAGGGGCAGCAGATATTTAATCCTGTAATTGAATACTTTATAGCTAAGTTGGGAATGTCAATTTATTAATAATCTCATGAAATACAAAGTGTGTTAGAGCTTTGTCAATACTGCAGGTACAAGAAACATAGATGTTACTAAAGCTTCACAGGCAGTTTCCATGTATTTCTCCTCCTCTTCTGTGTGAGCAGTCGAGTGACACAGAAAGTGTAAGACAAGTACCTGATGGGACTGTTTGGATTGGTGAGACTGACGGTCCATTGGTAGCTGAATATTATTTTACAATAGATGAATTATTCCATTATTT
>VYZW01001241.1:115009-126548 GCA_013401315.1 Balaeniceps rex | reverse complement strand
TCTTAATTGTATCGGGCAGTTAATAAGAGCTAGTCCAGTTCTCAGGGAAGTCGTTTCCATTGTCTTTACTGGGAGCTGGGTGGGGATGTCTGTCTTGAGGTAGAAAAGTTGTTTATCATCGCAGGATATTGTGGCTACCATGATAACAGAACAGCAGCACAATTTGAAAGGCACTCCCTAAAAGCTGTGTGAAATCGCTGATACAGAAGTTTAACGGGCAGTTTGCCTCTCCTGGGGTTCACAAGCTTCTGGGCCTGTGCAGGCTTTTATTTCTGTGTTAGTGAAATGTTCATCAAAATTAATACCAAAAAAAAATTAGTTCTGAATATCTGTCAGTTTCAAAACAGTTTTCATAATGCATTCCAAGGCATTGAGCTGTGAACTGGGATTAATTATATGACGACAGTTAAGTGGTTGAAGGAATGTGAGGCGAAATTCTGTGTTGAGTTTCCAAGAAGACAGCAGCAAGCTTTTTTTTTTTGGAGGAGGAGGAGGCAGGGGTCTGGGGGCCAGAGACCGCTGTGGTCTCATCCCATCTCCAAGCTTTTACACTTCTCCAGAGAACTAGAGGTGACACACAGTTGTAGCCCAGGCTGCCATCTTGCTAAGCAAAATGTTTATGGTGCCATAAGGTAAACCCCATACCTGGTGAGTGCCTGCTGTGTCTAGTAGGGAACAATATACATTCAATACTGGACTGCAGAGCTTGCTGAGATCTCCTTGAAAAGCAGCTTTGTGGCTATAGTGCTTGCACCAGAGGAAACCGCTCCTGGGTAGCACTGAGGATTTTAGAGTCTCTTTAGGCTATTTTAACACTTACCTAATCTAAATAGAAAGGAAGAAGCAGGAGGATCTTATCTTTCATGTATAAAATGAGCGCTGGGAATGTGCTTTGGCAGATTGCCCATTGATGTGTCAGAGATGTTTTGTGTTTGTCCGCTAAACCAGCAGAGGACTGTCTCTAGCAGTTCTCCAGTCCTGCACATCACCCGCTCTGCTCATGTGATGCTGTTCTTCTGGGTGTGTGGGGTGGTGTAGGTTGGCAGGAGACGAGTGATCTCCTTTATCTCCGTGATCAGGAGGGGTGGCGAATCTGTACATGTCAATACAAAAGCAACTGTTCCACTGCCTGCATGTGAAGTAACCAGTAATTCAGTTTTGTGGAAGGAAAACTCCAGCAGTGGCAACATCTGCAGAGTGGGTTTTTTTCCACAGTACAGGAAAGAAAAATGTAAAAGATGGTTCCTCTTCCACTGCTGCTTGAAGTTTCACAAGCAGGGCTTTGCCTGAGAAGAGGCTTTGCTTGAAACAAACAAGCTGTTTCTCTGTATTGTTCAAAGTGGAATTTGAAAAGGAATTGTGTTATCCACTTAATGTTACTTTGATGTAAAAGGAAAGCATGTATTGAATGTGACTGGGCATGAAAGGTGGTGATTTGTAAAGTAATTATGGTTGGGTTTTGCTTGTTTTAAACAGATCAGCTGTTACGGACCGCGAGTCAGCACTCTGACAGCAGTGGCTTCGCTGAGGACTCCTCCACAGATTGTTCTCCATTTAATCAGCTTCAGGTAAGATTCCCATGCTGTGGATGAAATATTACTGATTATTGTGGGAAAGTAGGGACCTGGGATGGGATGTTGATGTTTGACTGCTATTGTGACCGTCAGTCTAGATCCTATAAAACTTCTCATTTTCAGAGCTGGACCTGCTGAATCCCTTACAGAACTGTGTTAAAATTTTAAAGCCTTTCTGATAGGATAATCTGGGTATACTTGGGCCTGGAATAAGCTCTAAGTTCAGTATGTCCTGTTTGTTGTTTCTGGTGTGTCTTTTCTCACCACCTGAGGCCCCAGAATGGCAGTCCATTCCTCTCATGACTGCAGTGGGTAGAGATTAAGGTAATGAAAGAATATAGCTTTTCTGCTGATCATTTCATTTCTTGTATCATTTTTGCCTTTCCACTCATTTTCTTTTGCATATTTTTCTATTTTTTTTTAGTTAGCAGCTAACAGAAAGTGAAAACAATTTCATACTAACTTTACTGTGAAGGTATACTAATGTCTAGTCGAACTTGAGCTCCCACGCTCTTTCTTGTACCAGTTGCTTTGATCTTGGTCCCAGAACTTGCTGTGATACTGACCAGAGACCGCATGTCTTAGGGCAGGCTTTTGTTCCAGCATGGTGCTTAGGTGTCTGCTTGATACACACGTTTGCTCAGCGTTGTACCTGATATTTAGGGGAGGTATTCTCTTGACTCTCCTAAAACATTTGCACAGTAATAGCCTTGATTTGTTTGGCCTGTCAATCAGCCATAGAAAAGTCTTGAGTTGGATCCTGGCCTCAAGGCCATCGGTTAGCTGTCTGGGACCTAAACCACAGTCCGGAGGAATACAAAGATGGGAGTCTGGGTATCCCCAGTAGTTTCATTTCTGTGGCTTGCAGCTGCTGAACTTTTTTTTTATGCTACAGTATGTTTTTTCCCTTGTGGCACACCAAAAATTTTTAAAGCTGTTTGGCACTTACTAGGAAGAGATTCCCACCCTCCCCATCCATCAATGTTGCTTTTCTGTTTTGGTACTGGTATTCTGTGCTTTCCTGTTTAGTAGTTTTTCAACTGAGTACCAAAATGAAAGCCAAGACAGTGCTAGTCTTTGTGTCTCCCTTAACCATCAGCTTACACTTTCCAAGAGCAAGAGAGTGAATAAAGGAAATCATGAGCCTCAGTCTCTGTAATGAGCATAATAGTCAGAGAGTTCTGCTCTCTACGAAACTGGGACTACACTGAAGTTGACAGGCATGTTAGAAGGAGTCTCAGGTTAGAGTCGCTCACTCCTGATCTTTATATTGTTTGCAACCTGATTAAGAGTCCATTAAAAGCATGTTGCAACTAAGTGCCCCTTCACTGGAAGACTGTTGGAGTTTATTTTTGTTGGCTGTAAAGGGATGAGATTTTTCTGCTTTCTATTATGCTGTTTTGAAAAGATGTATTGAGACTGCTCGAGATTTGTGCCATGGAGTCGCTAGGCTCTCTTCTGCCACCTTCACTGCTTTATTCAGACCTAGTGTTGAGCTGAATTCAGAAAATACGGGTGAATGATGAGATTAGGGGAAATGAGAACTTGGCAGCTAGTGAAGAGGACCTGTGAAAAGACGATGAAGGGGATACAGAGTGGGGTACATTGTTTCTTATGGTAAGTATGGTAAGTTAGTGCCATCTACTGTTAAATAATTGACTCTAGCAGCTGTAGCATCCCTCTGAAACTCAGGAGAAAACTCAAAAACTGGAACTGTATTGCCTTTTATCCCTGACATCCAAAATAAAGATTTCTAAGGAAGATTTTGGCATTAAGATGAGATATTCTGCAGGGGAGTTTCATGATACCAAAGAAGCAAGAAGAATTCTCCATCCAAGTTCTTGAAGTTTTGCTTGCCTGACTTGTAAGTGAACAATGTGATGGAGAATTAGAGAAACAGATGTGCATACATGTAGCACACCTAATTTCACCTAGACATTACAATCTTTTGTTCTTTTAATACCTTTGACTTGAACAGTATCTGAACCTGTACAGTCTTTCATACTAATTTGTGACTGTGCCAGTGTATTAGGAGAAAGAAAGGAAGGATGGGGGTAATAGTACTGGATGCAGTCTTCAATAGAGATAAGCAGCCTAATGTGAGATTCCCAGTCTCAGACAATTCTGTGACTTAAAACAGGCCGAGTGTATAGGCAGAATGGTTTTCCCATTCTTAGTGTTGTCCTGTGACACTAGTTTCACTACGGTCTGCAGTTCTCCTCACTTCTCTGTATGCATTCCCTAAATACCACCCTTCGTTTCAGCGCTGACTGTGAACCTTTATATATGGGAGATGCCGTGTACTTCCACCCTGCTATCACTTTGTCATTGCTACCTAAAATACTAGCATTTTACTCTTTTACTCTGCTGCCACTTTTATTCTTCTGGCAATAAAGAATTTATTGTCAAGTCAAAGAAATGTATGAATAGTTTGCTCTTACTTTTTTAAAACATCTCGTTTTGGTGCCATACTTCAGTGTGCTTCTAATCTCTCTGATACTATGGTTTCTTTGTTCTCCTTCACTGTTTTTCTTGCACTCTAACTGCATTTTGTATTATTCATTCTGCTCCCTACCACAATGCCCAATGAATATGGACTTGGACTCTTAGCCTGACCCCTGAGAAGGCAGTAGTTGAGTCTCCAGTATATTCACCCCTTTACTGGCTCCTGTCTTTCCTAGGTTCAGGAGTCTTTGCAGGGCATGGGAAGCAGTGCTGACAGCTGTGACAGTGAGACAACCGTGACATCGCATAGTGAGGAACAGCAGACACTGATAGCCAAGGAACTGTCCTGTTTCAATAAGTTTGAGGAGGAGGAAGAAGAAGATGATGATGATGATGATGATGAAGAAGAAGATGAAGAGGATATTATCTCTCAAGTAGAGAGGCGAAAGGTAGGGGCACCTTCTGAGAACAGGAGTGAAGACAGGAAAATTATTGACTATGAAACTGAACAAAATCAAGGAGGAGAAAGCAAGTCATCTCATATATCAGAGAAAGTCCAAGGAGAGGTCAGCTCTAAAGAGGAAGGCATTTCCAGTGAGCGAAAAGAATTGGAGCTGCTGGAGGAAGGCAGTGTGTTTGAGTTTCCTCAGTACCACACACACCATATCCTCAAGTCGATGGAGTCTCTGGAAGGTGGCGGCTCCTCCCCATCGTCCGTGGACAGGGTTCACGTCGCCTTGCAAAGAGCCGAGATGAGGATCATCAGCACATCTGATTCCAGGGCTGGACGCGCTCTGCTTAAGTCAAAAGACCTCCTGAGGAAGCAGAGACTCTGGTTTGCTGAATCGGGTTATCCTCTAAGGCGGTCTCAGTCTCTCCCAACTGCATTGCTGAATCCAGTGAAAGTGGTGTCCTCTGTGAATGTCCAGTTAACTCCAGGAAAAGAGACTCTGTGCAGTCCTCCTTCTTTCACCTACAAGTACACACGTGTAGAGGAAGACGAGAAACCAGTGTCTGAGAATGACAACAGTGAGGGTGAGGCAGCCGCCAGCCAGCCGGTGTGTAAATCCACCCTGTTCATTGCACCTTCATCCTCCAAAAAAGAAGTGCCCCACACTGGGCCCAGTAGACTGTCCGAGGAGCCCAGTCCCACCAGGGTACAGAGCTGCCCGCTGCACGTGCCGGCACACATGTCCCAGTCGACATGCTCCCTCCACTCCCTCCCCGCTGAGTGGCAGGACAGACCACTGTGCGAGCACATGAGGACACTGAGCACCCACAGTGTCCCAAGCATCTCCGGCTCTTCCTTTGGCGGCTTGCTTTCCCCCTTCAGCTGTCCCTTCTCTCCAAGGCATGCTGGATTTCCTCATCGCCCTCATGCCATCAACCCTCCCTCCACCGTGGAGATGCAGCTGCGCAGGGTCCTACATGACATCAGGAACTCTCTGCAGAACCTCTCACAGGTAAGAGAAAGCCAAACTTTTACCTTGGGCAAAGAAGCTTCTTATTTTATCCTTACAAAACCAAAATGTTAATCTGAATATTCCTTTGCATAGTGCAGCAGATCAGGAAAAAATGACATTTTGTGCAAGTTTGATTTGCTGCTGTTTTAGGAGCTTTTGTTTAAAGTAGCAAATGATCATCTCTCCAGTGCTCCACTATTTTTGCATTTAATTTTTTCTTGTTGCAGTTGACCCAGATTGATTTTAGATTTTTTTTTTTAATTTTTTTTTTTCCTTTTATGGTTATTCTTGGTTGGGAGGGAGGAACAGTGTACTCTTTATCAGCTATTATTTTAAGGTGATAGTCATTAGCTTTAGATTTGAAAACACATATTGACAATCCTTTAACCTCTCTCTCATCTTCGACATACTTCCTATCCAACTGATAGAAATGTATTTTTTTCATTGCAAGTCCCGTGGCTTCACTAATGATGTCAGTGATGATGCCTGTTCCACACACATTTCTGTGCTGTTTCATGCCAACCTTTTGCATGTTCAGCTCTGGAGCTAGTCAACATGATTCTGAAGTTATCCGTCTTTTATTAAGAGCCACTTTTGTCACAGTGTCTGAAATTTTGTCCATCTCATCACTCAGAGAAGAAATGCTTTAAAATGCAAGCGCATTTTTTTACCAGTTTCTGCCACACCTGCTCTACACTATTCAGTTGCAGAGCTTCAACAATTTCTGTGGGTTTTACCCAAGAACAAACATGTGCCTGCCTGCACTGTATTCCAGGTGGTAGGCTGCAGTCGGCTTTTTTTTGTTGTTTTGTTTTATTTTGCCACTTGTCAAAAATTAGAGGCTAGTCCATCCTGACTTTGGTTATATCAGCTGGCCTTGCTTCTTGGAGCACACTTGGGTACTGAGGCACAGCTCTGCAGTGGAAAGCTGCGATCAACTGTGTTTTATGTCAGCCATTGCTCGAGGTAGTGGCTGGTGTGCCTGGGAGTAAGTGTTTGCAGTATTTAACCTTCTTTGTAAAATTTCCTCTTGGGAACCAATTGCAGCCTTGATATGGGTAAGGTTACAGTGTGCTACAGCACTTTTATCACTTATACCATGCTAATTAAACCTGCTGAAGAAGAAGTCTCTATTACGTCTGGAACTCATGCTCAAGCTGGTTAAATTAAACAAACAAAATTAGTATCGGAGGGGATAATATCTCCTAGCCCACTTGTTCTACTTCCAGTGTAATTTGTCTAGACTAGTTCCATTTTAGGGACTTGGTCCTTCTCATTACAGAGGTTTGTATGAAAATGTCTTGCTTACAATACACAATTCCCTGGTGCTGCTTTTTCCTACAGCCAGTATCAAGTTTGACACTCAGCTGCTAAAGAAAAAATTGAGATATTTCAAATAAATTATTCTGATTTTAGGAAGGAATAAAGAGGAGTAGATAAATTCCTGATAGAACAGGGAACAGAGAAAACTGGGAGAGGGAAAAAGAAACATCCCCTTGATGTGATCGTGTTTGAGCAAAACTCCTCTAGATGAATGGACGTGCTTCAAATTTTCCATGGCGTGTCAATAGTCCTTTGAATTCTTTCAAAATTACATTGGACAAGCTGTCTTTGTCACATTTGAAAAGGTGAATGTTTTTGCTGTTTCCACCGTTCTTTGTTGTGCCATGCCTCTACATGTAACAGCCCCTGAATTTTATCTGGTTGCTCCATGTGTTGATGCAACATGCAAATAGAAATTCTTCAACACTCTTGTTTTCATGAGAGATCACTAGCATGCAGGGGTCTTTGAATGTAGGCAATGTAGTGAGATTAAAAACCAAATCAACAAAAAACCCCAAACTAAGGACTGAGCAAAACCCCACAACAAATGTGACTGTAATTATGATTTGGAAATGGCACACTTTAATTTGCTTAGTTCTGTTTTCAGAGTTGTTCTTTTTATCATTAGCTAAGACAAATGAAACTACTGAGTTTTCAGGTATAACATGCCAGCTGCAGAAAAACTTAGCTTTTATTCCTACTTACTGTGTCAGACAGGATTAATTTGGTTTTTCACCTGCAGCACATTTGCATTACAGAGCTTTGGTGCACATGCTTCAGTTAAGTGCTGGCACTGCCTTTTTGTAAGGTTTCCTTTTCCTGATACAATATTTACACAGATAGCAGAAATCACAATGCCGGCAAGGTTGTGTTTTAACAGTGGCGGCTGTCGGAGTATCTGTGCATTTGGGAAGATGAGTTCATAAAGGAAATTGCTGACATTCCCATTTAAAATTTCTTGTTTCTTCCCTAGTACCCGGTGATGAGGGGTCAGGATCTTTCAGCAGCCACCAGTTACACTACTCAGAGATCATCCATTCTACCTCTCTACGAAGTAAGTGACCCTGTTCACACAGTGGTGCTTAGTCAAAATAAAACACAAAATGTGCCACAGATTGTGCTAACTTCCCTGTCTTTGCTCTCAAGAGATAACAGATGACTCCATCCTGCAAATAATGTTAAAAAGGAATTAATCTAAATACATGGAGATCCTTTCATGTGTTTGCTTGTATGATACATCTAAAAATGTTGTGTTGTTGAATTATTGTGAGTTCACAACATGCAGCCTCTGTAGTATACTGAAGTTGCTGAGGTTCTGCTTGACTGAAAGGGCACATCCGGGCAAATGTGGTTATAGGGTCCAGACTTATTTTAATTCAATTTTTCCATGTAACGCATTATTATCTTCCACCCCTCCCAGAATACTTTCCAGGAGCTACAAGTGGTAAGGCGAAATCTAAACTTATTCAGAACCCAAATGATGGATTTGGAATTGACTATGTTACGTCAACAGACAACAGTTTATCAGCACATGACAGAAGAGGAAAGGTAAAATGATCTTTTAAAAAAAAGAGAAAAAATACTCTGGCACTTCAGGAAATGCATCGCTGTCCCTGAAATCAGAGCAAAAAATCTAAACTAAAAAATTAGTTTTAATTTGAACAGGGTTGGAGCTGAGTTTTTCCCAAAAACTTGTTAACTCTCTCCTTTACACTTCTTCATTCTAGAGTTTTTTCCTCTTTGTTTCTTCTAATCCCTATTTCTCATTAATTGATTATTTTTTTCTTCATCCTTTCTCCAAAGTGATTTTACAGCTATGGATTTTAAGGACTTTTATCATAGGATATGTGAACAGAGGATATTGCGGGGGGGAAAGCCTTCAAGATTTTCACCTTAGATTTTCCACACACCACCCCCCTGCCATCTTTGTAGATGTAAATAAAGAATGAACATTGTAGCATTCAGATGCTTTTCCAACTTACAGTGGCCACTCAGCGGGCTACAGGTGGCATTCATATTCTGGCTCTGTGCATTTGTGCTCACCATGAGTTGCAGCAGCAGCTGATCTGGAACAATTTTCAAAACTGCTTATATATTTACTTTAGCTGAATCAGCTCTTGACTAACCACTTTAAAAGTAAACATGTTTGAAATCAGTTGGCCTTAGTCAATGGTGTCCTGGCCAAAATGTAGCTGCGACCGCTTGGGAATCTTGAACCACACAAGAGAAGTAATATGTGATTACTGCGTTACTCTGTGATTTTTGTTGTTACTGGTTTTAAATTGGATTTGATTAGATATATATATAAATGCCAATTTCTTCTGCTTGCATATATTTAAGCATTTAAAGCTAAAATTTTTGGAGAATGTTCTGTGATACACTATGTTGTTTAGTTTTCTCCATGAAATGATATGTATTTTCTATAAATGGAGAAAAACTTGTTCCATCTACGCGTTCAGCTAATTTTTCCATGAAAGAGGAATTTTCTGTGTTCCACTTTGAATTCCCTTGTATGCAGTTCTTTACTCATGGGACTGTCCTGCTCAGTTCCCCCTTTGTGATGTGCAGCTGGGTGCAGTGAATGCCCTTGTTCTTTTTCTGATGGACTTGGTATAGATATGAAGCTGATCAGCTACAGAGCTTGAGAAAGTCTGTCCGCATGGAGCTACAGGAGTTAGAGATGCAGTTAGAAGAACGTCTACTTGTTTTGGAAGACCAGCTGAGAAGTCTGCACATGTCTTCACCTTACAGACCTCAGACACACGTTGTAAGTATCACTTTTGCAACAACATTATATGTTTTCTCAGTGTAATGTTAGTAACTCATAACTGTTAAAACTCTGACAGTGGGATGATATCTGGGGAATCTAATGATGCTGTGTGTATTATCAGGGGTCATATTTTATTATTTTCAGTCAGTGTTTTGTCTTTGGGAAAAGGTGTATGAATAGAGGGGCTTTCTTGGTGTTAATATGTATCAATATATATCTTCTGGGATTTTAGGTCTGAGATTTCAGACCTGTTCTGTTAGTGCTTTCTTCTTTTTCCTCATCATAACCCTGAATTCTCACAGTTTTGCTAGGCAGGGCTCATGTCTAACATCCTTGGGGGATGGTGATGGTCTTTCTGGAGTTTCCCTGCACTGATTTTCTTCCTTGTGAAATGAGGACAGAGAGATGAGAAATGCACAGTGTTTCTCTCCCAAGAAATGGGGTTTGCTTCCCCTCTAGCTCTGCCAATCCATGGAACAAAAAACCAGGAAAATCCAGTTGTCATTTTCAGGTTTTTTCCTCCATTGCCTTTTGTAGCTCTTTCAGATGAATGTGTGGCTGCCTGCCAAACAGTGGGAGAGGCTCTGCTCCCAGAGACACTCCCCAGAAGCGCAAGAGGGGGGATAAAAAAGACACTTGCGTGTGTTCATTGGTGGCATGGTGATATACTTTCTCTTCTTTTTCACTCAGCGGAAGACTGTTCGTCTTTTTTTCTGCTGCAATTCTGTCATCAGCCAAACAAAAGAAGCACAGATGAAAAGTATCATGTGTTCTTCCTGGGTTTCATTCCTCTTTCTTAGCCAATCCTCTTCTGTAGAAGCAGCACAGGCACAGGCCACATCTTCCTCTTCAGTATTTTGTCATGGGAAAAGAGTTGAAACCCAAGAACAGGAAAATCTGGTATTACTGTGATCCCAAGCCAAACTTGCATTCTTTGAGCCATATAAATATCTTTTTATTTGTAAATCCTTTTATAGAAGAGGACCAGCTTTAAAAATGACTGAAATAAACTTTCTCCAACCAGCTCTGCTTTCTGTTTCCAAGTTTCTGCTTTTACAGAAAGTTGTCTGAGACGCAGCATGTTTATGTATTAGCTTCTGACAGCTCTAAAAAAATCCTCAATGCATTAACTTGACTTAATTTTTCAGGGTATGTATGGAAGCAGAAGTGCTGATAATTTGTCATGCCCTTCTCCATTGAATGTCATTGAACCAGTAAGTAATTGTTGTGTGCTGTACGTTTTACCAAGAAAAAGAACCACGAAGGGATTTCTTAAAAAAGGATGCAGGAGATTCACTTTGCACATAATCTTCGAAATAGTTTACTCACTTGAGTAGTTCTGTTGAGAACAGCTGCATTTTCCCTTAAGCGAAGTTAACCACAGGTGTAAGAAGCTGTGAAGTCTTGTTTGTTTTTAAGAGGAATATGTAGAAGTGAGATGATGTTTGCATTTAGTTGATACAGTGACTACATGGTGAGTTTTCTAGGGAAAATTATTTCTATTCTTCTGTGCATTTTATGCTACTGAAGACAAGTAGTTCAAAGACTGCAGAAAAGAAAGAACAAACTTGAATTGTTTTAGCAAAGAAAAACAAAATCAAGCCTTTATGTGTGTCTCTATCAATGGCTCTGGCAGGATGCATCTGTATTGCAAAAGTCAGTGGCTTGGGGAACTGCCACAATTTGTATTTATGTTGGCTTTCAAAAAAGCCCATTCCTTCTTATGATCCTCTTTGTTGCAGTCATAAAGGCAAAGTATGTATTTATTTTATAGCTGTATTTGTTACATGGAGGGAATGAGTAAGTGATTGAATAAATAACAAGGAAGCATAGTTGTGTCTGTATGTGACTTTTTTATATGCTTATTCAGGACTGTTTCTTTTCTGAATCCTTAGGTCTCCGAACTTATTCGAGAGCAGTCATTTCTGAAGTCTGAACTGGGTTTAGGACTGGGAGATCTTGGA
>VYZW01001241.1:91152-113504 GCA_013401315.1 Balaeniceps rex | reverse complement strand
TCAATGGCTCTGGCAGGATGCATCTGTATTGCAAAAGTCAGTGGCTTGGGGAACTGCCACAATTTGTATTTATGTTGGCTTTCAAAAAAGCCCATTCCTTCTTATGATCCTCTTTGTTGCAGTCATAAAGGCAAAGTATGTATTTATTTTATAGCTGTATTTGTTACATGGAGGGAATGAGTAAGTGATTGAATAAATAACAAGGAAGCATAGTTGTGTCTGTATGTGACTTTTTTATATGCTTATTCAGGACTGTTTCTTTTCTGAATCCTTAGGTCTCCGAACTTATTCGAGAGCAGTCATTTCTGAAGTCTGAACTGGGTTTAGGACTGGGAGATCTTGGACTGGAAACTCTCCCAGCAGAGGGTACAGAGTCCATATTCTCCCATGGAAACTCTGATTCCTCTTCAGTGTGCTCTGGTCACGCAGGCAGAAAAGCTGGTGTTGGATCCTCTGAACTAACAGGAAAGTCTAAGAGTCAAAGCAAGAAGTTATACCGAGCCTCTGTTGCCTTAACACCAACTCCCCCGGTGAGAGCAGGTGCTGGACAGCAGGTAGAAAGCTCCGAGGAGCTTGCAGACTCCAAGCCAGAGATGGAACACAAACTTGAAAAAGTCCCTCTCGTGCCTTCGGTTGATGAAATCCACAAAAGTGTGGAGCAGGAGGAGCTGCAGCAAGTCATACGGGAGGTGAGGAGGGAGAGGCTGAGATCTAGGATGTTTGAACAGTGTTTACTGAAACTTAAAGACAGGCTATCTGTAACTCTTGGCCACTGGGGTTTTCTCTTCCCTCTCAAGCCAAGGCTCCATACTGTTACTGTACTATTTCTGAAGGCTCAGAGCTTGTCACTAGGTGTTCAAGCCACAGTTGTATTCTTGTGCAAAGCAGTAGACGTTTTTTCAGTGGTAGTGGTTAGCACATAAATTAATAGCTAGTTGCTACTATAAGTCTGGGTGAGAAAGAATTTGCCATCTCTACTACTTGGTTAAGCAGCAGTATTTCAGATTCCCAAGTGATAATTTCTGTGTCATGTTTGCTTGCTAAAATGCCAGGCTGGAGTTAATTTGATTGATGTAATACTGTTTCTGAAACTCCGTAGTAAAAGTTAAAAATACTTTCCCAGTCCCTCAAACCCAAACCGCTAAGGAGTAGGAGGGTAAGTGAAGCAAGCTGAAGTCAGATGAGAAGTTATGATGTTGGACCAATGCTGTTGAACTAGTTTTATTGGCAGTCAATGAAAGTGAAGGGTGCTTGGTTATTTTTCCTGTGGGCCACATTAAAAAACAAGACTAAAACTGCATGTTTTGTTTGTCAGTGGCATGACAAAAAGCCTTACGGCAAGTAGTATAAATGGGAAAAGGAAGCAAAAGAAACTTCTTGTTCTCAAAAGCAGTGCCCATGAGAAAGTGGAGCGAGCTCTCTGCTATGAATACAGAAAGGGGGATTGAGAACCTGTGGGTTTTATTCCCTCTCCTTCACTGGAGAGGGACCACTTAGCCTTTAGCTGATGGTCATTGGACCCTTAACCTTTAGCTCATCCCTTGCAGCTTTTGGATGGCTCTGCCATAAACCACTTGAAAGGCCAGGAAAGGTGTCATGCTCCAGAATGTGCAACAGGCCAGGCTGTAACACTGTGGTACCATCCAGGTCTGCTTGCTTTGAGGCTGTGAATAACTGGAACCAGCTTTGCCTTAGCTTTGTCTTTAAAACACATGAGAGGCAGGCCACTCATCTCATGATAAAACAGGAGCTGTGATCCCAGAGGAATCTTTTGCCACACCTTCACCTCTCTTCTCTCAGTGCAGAAGGAGGCAGAGTGTACTGAACCATAAGGTATCCTTTTACTCATCGTCTGACCACAAGACTCTGCTGTGTCTGTCTCTGCAAAGAGGAGATGTTTTCTTGACTGACTCACTGTGGGCTTTGCTATGTGTAGGCACCTTACACTTGCACAGCGAGATTTGTAAAGCAGTAGAGCATTACTAAGGAGTGTTCTTATAGAAGATGATGGCTGAAAGGATATGAAGATATTTACTTTGTTTACCTTTGGGTAGCTCCATAAATAACCAGAGCTGAGAGTGCAAAGAATAATGCATAGCCACAAGCATTAACCATCAGTGAACTGCTGGTGTTAAAAAAAGGATTAAGTTTGGCAGTGAGGTGAAATGGAGACCAGCTTTCAATAAGTAGCCTCACGATGCTGAATAGTGCTTCATCCCATCAGTAGCCCCATTAGAGTCAGTGGGATGAGTTATAGAGAGTGGCATTATTCTGTGGAAGGAAAGGTATCACAGTCAGCTTGTGGTGAGGTACCACTAGACCAATGACCTCATCATTACTGTGCTCCGGATTAGGAGCTGAACACCACCTGGCCACCACTGATCTTTAGAGTGGAGCTTGTGATGCTACAAGTTTACACCTCTACTTTGAAAGCAAAGGAATGAATGAGGCAGGGGGGCAAGCATTCAATTTTTGAATGTCTTTCCCCCCCTGCCACCCTCCTGCTGCCATATTCTCTAAAGTAGCTGGAGTATAGGAAGGAGTCTTCGGAAAGGCCTTGTTTTGGAGATGTCATAAAATACTCCCAGACATCCCAAATTCTCTCTCCTTCTGGTCCATTTTTTTCCTTTCTTGCCTTTTTAAAGGGGTTCCTTGCCTAATGCTCGAGAAGACTTGCACATGAGATATACGTTTCACACTTTGCACTTTGCTGCCAATTCTGAAGTGAAGCCCTTCTGTAAAAACCTGCGTGTCAGAGGAGTGGTGTCATGGTGGGGGGTTGCTAAAGGAGGAACTGAGAGAGGAAAGAGAGGGATGTAATTCAAATGTATTGTAAAAGCAGCAGAGAAAATAAAGGGAGCTGGAGTCAAGGTCCAGCGTTATTTCAGTCAATATTTTCTCTGAGGTTAGCCTGTGTGAAAGTTGCTCTTTAACTTCATTAATTGATAGCAAATAAAGATGTGTACTCTTTGCACAGAGATTGTTCTTTGGGTTGTGTGGCACTGAGGACATTGTAATGCCGAAAGAATCTGCACTGAACTGAGGGGCTACTATTCAAAGATGAGTAGTCAGCAAATAACTGAGCTTGAGTCGCTTTGTAAATGTTTGAGCACACAGAGAGATTGTCCCTCAGTTTAACTTCATTGGCAGCCTGTTTCGGATCGGCTCTGATTCTCAGCATGAGAAGTTTTGCAGGTCAGAATGAAGATGCTTTGGCTCGAAGCACCTGGTAGTTTTTGCAGAGCCAGAATATGCTATTGAATACCGGTTAGGAAAATCTTTTGTATTTCATAAGAGCTAAAACAGAGCATAAATTCAAGTGTGTCTTCCTTAAGTAGCCCTGTTGTTAGCAAAGGAATTCCAGTTTCCTTGTCAAAAGAAAGAAATCTGGTAGGATGCATTCTTGATGTATGCAGTCACAAATGCTAAACCCTTGCTTATTCCTCCCATTCTCTGTAGCTGTGTGACCTCGTGTTGGGGAAAGAAAAGTCAGGCAGTGTTTCAGAGTATGCCTGGGTGGGTTGTAATGCATGTGAGCTTTGACCTGTAGCTATTTGCTGGCATTAAAAAAACCCATGGTGTTAACTTCTAGCATTAATGGACTAGCTCACATGGAAAAGCATTCAACAATGTGGAATGTTAAAACGCCAAACAGTGGCCCTCTTGTTTTGATGGAAATACAGCCTGACCTCCACTGGAGTATCACATGAAGCACTTAGTGCTTGACTCGTAGGTCACAGTGTCACTAGGAGTGCCACCAGGCCCTCTCACTCTGCTCTTCTGCAGTTTAAGAGATGTGATAGTTTAAAAAGTTTTCTGCTTAAGAGCAATGCAGGTGGTGTTTTTTCTAGCAGTTCTCCATTGTAAATGACATTTAATGAAGTTATACTTTAAAGAAATGTATGATTTTCCTGTTCTAAGAGGCTGTAAATGGGTCTTTATGGGACAGAGAGATGGTTGGATAGAGAACCTTCCCTTTTCCATTTTCCATTCAAATCCATGTTAGCTCAGCATGGATCAAAAATGTCTGTTTGTTGTTCATATTTTCCTTGTGCGGGCGTTGGGTTCCTCATCTTACTATCTTGAGCATAAAAACTTACCAGCTGCTGCCATGAAGAAGTGGCACAAGAAGAAAACAGAGTAGAAAATAATTATTTTAATTATAGAATTAATTATTATTTAATTGTAGAAAACTCAGATCAGGAGTATCAAGACTGTGAAAGCCTCATGCCCATTTTCCATCAGTAGGTGAAGAACACCTGTCTCCAGAATTGCCACTGTGGCACATTTCACGCTCAATCAGTTCATTATTTAGCAGCAACATAATATTACAGTAATGGTGATTCTTTTATAGGGAGAAAGATCACTGGTTTATTGTAGTAAAACTATCTATAAATGTGGTACTGTGTTATTAATGTAATACTGAATATTAGTTTTATATCAACATAGCATATGTACCATAAATGAGTTGGTTCTCTCCTGTTTCAAATTATCAATTTTTCATTCAGCTGCTAAAAATACCGGTGGAGCATTCGTTGACTGCATCTGTCTTTTGTATAGAGGAAGCCTTGGTAGCGGGCTATGCCCTCTGCAGAGTAATTGGAAGGTGCACCTTGCCCGAAATCTTTTGTAATGAAAAAGGCAAACATTAGCAACTGTCGTGACACATGCACAGGGCTGAATCATTGTGGGAATCAGTGCTGTGCTCGCCACACAGGAATGACCTTGATGAGTCTGGAAAGGAGGGAGGAAGCAGAGGCAGTGAAAAGAAGCAGTGGAAGGTGGCCTTGTTGTCATATGGGTGGGAAGGTGAGAGGCAGAGGGCTTAAGTGATCCACGACCGTAAGCCAGAAGTTGTTGGAAGAGCTGAGAATAGAACAGGAGCTGCTTCCTTTCCAGTCTCCGCCTCGCCACAAGACTGTCTGTCATAGTAGACTATTTACTTGCTAATTTGGGAAGCTTTTATCAGTTTTCTTTGGAAAGTGAGGTTTATTTTTGTCTATCTGGTGAGGGAAGGGCACAGAATGACTGTTTTGTAGCGTACTCGCAGACCCACCCCGTGTGATACTAGGGAAGGAAAGCAGAGAGAGCAGCACGGGGGTCTCTTATGATGGTGGCCTGCTGGACAGCCGGGGGGGGCTGTTTCCCTGTGCCAGCTTTTCTAAATCCCGAAGCCCTTACTGCATTGACAGCGGTCCTAAAGCTTTGTACGTCTGCGTGTGCATCAGCATAGACATCCTCAGGACTTGCAGCCGTCAGTAAAGCCAGGTCCTGTTACACACTGGCTTTTCTTTTGTCAGTTAATCAGCAAACAACCCAACTGGAAACCTGTTTCCCAATAATATCATAGTCTCTGAATTTCTGCTTGATGCAAAGTAGTAATGAAACAAGGAACTTTGCCGCTATTGGTTTAGGGATTGAATTGCTTGCCAGTGAGAACAAGGGATACGTAACCTGTTGTTAATGCTGCTGCTGCCCTCCTGACGTTGTTGCTTAATCCTTTTGACGCACCAGGAAAAGGGGAGACTTACAAGAATAATTGCAAGATGATCATCAAGATGATGAGAGGGCTATGCAAACATGGCAAGGCCGTTGGGAAGGCTGGGTTTGAGTAAATATTATTCCTGTGGTATTGGTGGGGCATCAGAACATGAAGGGATTTGTTACTGGCAAAACCGGGATTAGAAATTTGGGCTTTTTTTCTGGCATAGAGTCTCACGTTCATTACCGCTACTCAGGCACTTGAAAGCTACTTTGAAATGACACTATGAACAGCATTTTCTTTAGTCTAAGATCAGTTGTTCATGCCAGGAAATTATTTGCCCTTTTCATAAGAAAAAGAAAACTGTATTGCTTAACTGGGCTGATGAGTGCTTCTGTGAGTGACCCCAGCAGCCAGGCTCTGGCTCTTACACCCCTGCACTCTCTCACCATAGTCGTCCTCCCCTGTCCTTGGAACCGCATCTGACTTGTTAGTGCTCCGCCAAGTGAAGACCATCCAAAAAATGAGTTGGTGCCAAAGATTTCTCGTACTTTCGAGCAGCCCATATTATTTTTCTTTGTCATGCCCTGCTCCTTTCTGGCATAATATGCTGTTGTAGAACTGGGGTTTGCCGCCTCCTCTCCTTTTCCTTTACTGTAGCCATCAATGCTCTGTTTGTTCTTTGTTCTAGCCTCAGCCACGCTCAGGTGCCCGCTAGTAGTAACTCCTGGGTTTGTTTTATGTAAAACTTAATGCGTAAATGCTTTGTCACAACCCTGTGAAAAATAGTCTTTGCTGGCATAGATCATATCCCAGGGGCCAACTGATGATGTGAGCAACGGTTGAAGTTCTCTGTTTGTCTTTGCTGCTGAAAGTATGTAATTAGGATTTGTCTCCATTTGATTTATATGAAAACGGTAGCTCATGTTCATACACTTGGACCTTTCCTACTGCGCAATCCATTTGTGAGGCAGATCGGTCCTGCCTTCCTATCCAAGAGATAACAACTAATGCCAAAAAGCAGTGCATTTGGAGCGCTTTTGATATGTATATCCTGAAATGCCATTTTCAGAACTTTAGCGTAGTTTAAATGTATTTTTTCTTAACATAAAACCAGTAATCCTAAGTGTAAAACACAGATATATTTACCATCTGGAAAAATAAAACTACTTTGATTTGCATTTATACGATTTGCGAGAACTTTAAAATTACTTACAGTTATTTTTCCAAGAGAAACCCTCTTGTTATTTTTCCATTTGCATTTTTTGGGAAATTAACTTTTTGGTATCATACATTTTCATATGTCAATAATGTCAAACATATCTGCAATATCATTTAGTTTTATCCGTTGGTTATGTAACTTACTGACCTTAAAACTTTGGCTAATCCCTTTCAGATGAAGGAATCTATTGTTGGTGAAATAAGACGTGAAATAGTAAGTGGATTGTTAGCAGCTGTATCACCCCAAAGCAGATCTGCAACTGCAAAACAAGATACACAGCCATGAAGCGGGTACTACAGGTAATCTTTGGCAAGCTGCCACAACCAGATTTTTTTTGGAGGAGCATATAAAATATCATTGTTAACGTAAACCTTGCTTTGTTTGCATTTTTCCCTTGAAACACGAGTGATCAAAATGGAAGTTCATCAAATACAGAGGATACTGATAATCCTGGATAGCTTTGGAAAATCAACTGGTTTATAGTTTGGCCAATTCTGTTGTCAGCTTTCATGCAGTGGTCCTTGATTTTTGGTTTTGGTGTGCTCCGTGATGACTTCGCATGTGAATGCATCATGCAAGAGGATTTCTGTAGTTTGCCTGCCTTAGATACGAATATTATCAAAATACATACTTAAGCATAACAAGCAGACCTCCAAAAATCTAATTTAAATATTCGTCTTGCTTTTTATTTTCTGTAAGGTTGGATGTAGTCCGAAATGCTGTGGAATTCTGCTTTGAGCGGCGTACACTGGTGAAAGTGTCACATGATTTTTGCTTCAGGAGATCTTAAAGCTGCTGAGATAGGCTACTGTATTCGACACTTGGTTCTATGATGTGTACCTTTCCTTGAGTTCATCTATAAAGACTTAGACACTTTAAATAGTTCATTACTTTCCTTAAAGCATCAACAAAACTGTGGCTCTCTGAAAGGTTTTGTATTTATTTGTATGTCCCTGTTGTAAATTTTTATGCAGCTAATTTCTTTGTTTAACAATGCATCATGAAACTTGAAAGATTTCGAGGCATAGCCAATTTATAAATAACACACACGTGTTCAGCCTAGCTTTTTTTAAAAAAAAAGAAAAAAAAAAACCACACCAAAAAAAACCCCAGAAACACTGACCTCTATGAGGTATTTATTGTGCAATAACTGATCCACTTTAAGAGCTTGAAACAACCAATAATGGTTTCCACTGCTGTTACTTAGTGCCACTTCAAAAGAAGGAAAAAATCCTGATGTAAAAATTGCTGTTAATTCTTGGGGTGGTTACTATTAGCAGAGTGGTAGAATGACAAGAGGTTACTTAAAACTACTTAAAAGTTCTGACACTGAAAGCCTTATCTTTGTGTAGAAGACAACTTTTAACTAATTTTATTTGCTTCCTCACTGTTTGCCCTATAGAAAAGTGCCTTATTTTAAGCACTGTTTTTTGTCTTTGTGTTGACTGCTCTCAGTCATACCAAGAGAAGTTCTCTTCTGCTTCATATTAACCTAAAATGCAATAAAAGTACTGATCTTCTGAAAGCGATTTGGATGTGCAACTTGGAATGGGTGAATGGCCTTGCTTGTATTATGGGGAAAATGGAAAAAATCTCTTTTCCTTCTCCATCCCTCACTGAGTGTATTTTCAGTTAGCCTCGTGAACGTGCATTTGTTCCAATGGAGCAAATTGGAAGTCATTGGAGGTTTTATGTGGTCAAATAGACATTTAGTGGATATGTAATATCCCATTTTGCTGTGCTTGGAATCTCTTTCCTCCTTTGCCATTTCCGTCTACTAAAACTCTTTACACTATGTCAAAGTCTTTAATCAAAAATAATTTCAAATATAACAATATTATATGAAAAAGTTTATAAGATTTCAAATTGTGTTAGGAAGACACACAAGGGCTGATTTCTTAAAAAAAAAAGTGTATATTAAACCAATAAAATATTTATTTTGCCTATAATCTGTGTCAGTGTTTTTCATTGTACATGGTTTATTCTTAAGCAAAATAAGTAGCATAGATTTGATCAAATAGTACACAGAATGGAGAACAGCAGGAAAGTTCAGGATGGGTTTCCAAAAGCTTTCAGATGTTCAGGGGACCCTATATGCTTAGGAAATGTGAGATATAAATTTGAGAAAAATGTTGGCACTTAAAACCAAACTCTTAAAGTTGTTGGCTGCTGTTGTGGCTCCAAGAATTTGGTTAGTCTTGACCTCTCCTCAGAGTTTGTCCCTGTGAGTAGAGCCAGAGCTTTCTTGAAAACCTCATCCTACATGTTTAAAAGTTGAAATATAAACTCCGACAGCACTTATGCATGGCAATCTGTATGAGGTGGTAACCTGCAGTAGGTTTCTGCTTTCCTTTGAAGCTTGCATGAGTACGCAGTTCCATTCCAGAATGCCACTGGAGAGTAACCAGCCAGACCCGACTGCCTGCAACCTTCCTTCACAAATGCACAAACCCAAAACCTACTCAAATAATTGCAGCGGCAGATGCTCCCCTGTCCCCCAGCCAGATTAATTAGCACACTCGACCGTTAACATAGGTCCTGTGCTCATGTACTACTCAAAGTGGCGTTCCAAGAAAGGTGGCAACTGTGGCTCTCACGGAGTGATGTAGGAAAGCAGTTCAGGAGCCAGCGGCTGTCAAGGAGCGGCTGCCAGCAGCATCCTCCGCAGAGGTGGCAGCCTGGCTCCTCGCTGCTCCAAAGAGAAAAGTCACTTGTAGGTAACATCACGGAGTGTCTGGGGCGCTTCAGCTTGTAGCTTGTAAGAACCTTTGATCTCAGCAACGCAGACTCTAATGTTTAATATATCCTGAGAAATGAAAAATAGTGCCAATTTTTCATCTGGCTGATGGGAGGCAGATTTGTGAGGTTCTGGCAGAATTTAAAATAAAGACATTTCAAAATGACATTTCTAAAAACTGTACTGAAACTAATGAATACGCAGGCACCTATTTTTCCATAATCCTGGTAACAGATTTTTGCCATTCTTAAAGACACTTCCAGCTAATATTTTCTGAGTGACATTTCTCTAGATACAGGAATGTCTATAAACTCCTGTTTAAAAAAACCCATCATTGTAGTGCACTGCTGTCATACAAGTTAAGCTGAACTGGTATCAACCTCTATTGATAATTCTGCTTGTGCCTTCGGAACAGACGTCATTATTATTGGACACATGCCTAACCTGTGTGGCTTGCCCTTTAGGTAATGTCAATTCAGCTGTAATGATTTTCTGAGCGTGGACAGTTTTTCTTTTGTTTAATGATTTAAACTGCTACTTTCCTTACAACTTTAGTAGTGTCTTTTTTTCTGCCAGCCTGCAATTTGATACAAATTCTGTGTAGATTAAAACAGCTTTATTAGTGGCTGATAAATATTGGTCAATCAAATTTGCTGTGAATAAAGCCAGCAGTAATGCCAGAGATATTTTGGATGCTTTTCTAAACTTCACTGTGATAGTGATCTTTGTGGCTGCCAGTTGGCTGCAGGAATGTAAAGCCAAGGGCTGTATTTTGGAAACCCTAAGAGCTAGCTGTTTTCTGTGGGTACAGGACAGCTACATCCCTGTTGGCAGCAAAATAGACTTGTCTTTAGCCTGCTGCAGAGCCGTACATGCCTATGGCACAGCTCAAATCAGGCAGAGGTTTGAGGGCCAAGTACTTGGAGCTTTTTTTTTTAATTATTATTTTTAAGGTGAGTAAAAGCATGTTTCTAGCCCCTATTGTTGCAGCGAAAAGCTACAAAAATGACCTCTACTGAAATAATGTGGAGACATCTCAGCATTCAACAGCTGGAGGCAATAGCTAGAGAGGCAGCAGCAGCCCCCCCGCACCACTTGGGTTAGTGCTGCAATGCCCGTGAGGTGCTGCTGCTGCTCGCCCACAGCACCCTGTGTGTGAGCCCTGAAAGGGAAAGGACTGAGGATGGCCACAGACCCAGCTACGTGGCTGGGGGTGAGTATGCAGGAGCAGAGGCTCCTGCTGCTGGCAGCTTCTACAATGCTGTTTGGAGAGAGGACTCAAAGTGGCCCTGCCCCTGCTGAAAGTACTGATGGGCTCTTGAAGCTCTTTCAGGCACTTTTGCTGACCATGACCTTCATAGAGGGAAGGCTGCCCTGCACCTTCTGCTTTCTCCCAAACCATGTGGTGTGCAAGCCCTTGGCAGCCTGCTTTTAGAAGTCAAGTGCTGCCCAAGATGCTCCGAGCTGTGCGTTTCCTAAGGACCGGTTTGCTCTGATTACTGTCTCTTAAAAGGTGAGAATTTAAAGCCTTGCTGATACAGTCCAACCACTGATGCTCACCAGTACTACTCTACTGAGTCTTGAGGGGCAGCGTTTGCCCTGCCTTTGGATTTTGCACACTGCTGAGCAAATGGCTTACACTTGAAATATAGCATAGGTCAGAACATTTTAATTCAGTTATACCACAGATGAATCTGTTTCAGTGAAACTGGCCACAGGAAGATACTGATCAGGGAGAGGGAAGAAGAGCCCAATTTGAAAACTGGAGTAATTCAAGCCATGACTAGCAGTGTAAAACAAAATCATGCCTAAACTACTGGAAAATTTATCTTTGGAGGGATTTTTTCATAGGGAACAAAACCAAAACTTTGAAACTTGGATGATGTCATAAAATAGAATAACTGCTGGTTAGATGGCTTCAGTCCAATCCAACACTTTCTTCTGAATTAACATGATAATGTCAAAATAATACATGACTTGATTTTCAGGAAAAACAAGAAACTCATATTATTAACTTGGTATAATGCAGATTTACTTTGATATTTTGTATGTGATTTTAGATGTGATGGTAATCCTTCATATTCATGCCATAGAATAAAAATGCACAATATTGTTATAATAAAAATTGTTATAATGAAAGTTGCAAACAATAGAAGACAAGACTTTTTTTTTAAAAAAAAGAAACAAAATCACTTGATAATTCCAAATAGCTTGTATATCAGGCAATTCTGCATAGATGCTTGCTGAGTGATGGGGAATATTATACATAGAAACATCTTTCTCTTTTTTTGACAGGGTAAAAGGGAAAGCCTGGACAACCGTTAAGTAATTAAGTGGTAGCAATGGGAATGCAACATGATGAGAAGCAAGAATTACCTCAGTGAGGGAGTAGCTGTTCTGCTTGCCGTGAAATCTTTGGTACAGATACCTGCTTTCACAGGTATTTCTAAATTTGTGAGTCTTTGTATAATAATGTAGAGTTTCTCATTTTTTTTTTATTTTCTAAAGTAGTCCTGTTTTCCATCGGGTATTTGCTATAAGATATTAGGGAGTTTTAGAGTAATTTTTTCAAGAAAACCTCTACAAAAATATTTCTGTTCAGTTTTGTGTGTTTAGCTTTGGTTTTAGATTTTGTTTTAAAAGTGTCATAGAGACAGGGGAAGCGATTTTGAAGGGTAATGTCCTGTACTAAAGATTAACAATGCAGGTTTTAAGTATGTACTTAATAAATTAGGTATTGTTATTATTGGGGGGCGTAGCGCAGGAAAATTTAGATCTGGGCATAGTTTCACACTGGCATAAGCAATGGAAAAAAAGCTTAGCAAAGGGATTGATTATTCTTAAGTACAAGGAGCGTAGCAGCGCAGGCTCATGAAACACTTGGAGTTTTGTTGCAGTTAGTAACATAAGAGCAGCCACAGCAGATGAAACCAAAGGTCCAGCCCCTTTGATATCTTCATCCCCACAGCAGCCAAATGCAAATGCTACGCTTCGGGAAGAGCATGGGGAGCATCTCTGCCCTCCTGCTCTCAGCAGGTGGAGGCTCTGGGATTTCCTGGCCAGCAGTGGTATCCTTGATGGATTTCTTTTCCATGAATGTATCTAATTGCTTTTCTAGCTCATGTAAAGTTTTGGTGTCCACAGCATCCTGTGGTGATGAGTTCTGCAGTTTAAGCAGTCTGCATGGAGAAGTTTTTTGTTTGAACCAATCCCTGAATAATTTCACGTGATGCCTTCTAGCTCTGCTTCTGCCTTCAGGCCCTGTGGGGCTGTTGAGAAGGTACGGCCCGAATTGGGGTAGCCCTTGGCTCCTGGCTTGTCGCTACTCACAGAGCAGCCCCATTCCTGCTGCTCCTGACATTTGTATAAGAAATAGCAAACAAAAGTGCCCCAGCCACCTTCTCCAGGTCACCAAACCCCCAATAACACCCTCCAGGTGTTCCAGCTGCACGGGTCTGGCTGGCTCAGTTGCTCCCATGTGGATGCTGCAGACACCACCCTGGGGGTCACTGTGACTTCCCTAGGCCTAGCCTATCCTCTGAGGTGGAGGAGGAGGCAAGAAAGAAGGGAAATCTAAAGAGCCTCAAACTAAAAAAATCAGAATTTTAAAAACATTTTCTGAATTTGGCATACTGAGCTTTTATTGCCCAGTTGATGACTTCCCATTTTTAGCCTGGTAGCATGTGTTTGTACGCAGAGCTTTCTGACTCAGACTCTGAAACTGTAGAAGTTCATTCCTTGTTCAGCTTCTGTGTTCTATATTTTAACTTTTGTTTTAAAAAAAATTACAGTAGAAACTCAATTTTATAATTCAATTGTTTAATTCAATGGTTTAGCCAGTCAATTTTTGCATTAAAGATTTAATATGGAAATAAGATAATATAATTTCATTCTAAAGTCTATATAAACTGCCAACAGTAGTTCTGTTTATTGAAAAAAATATTAGATTTACCCTCTTCTTGGTAAGGAAGCAAATTCTAGCATGACTTCCTGCTGAAACCGGTACCAGAATTTTGGTTTCTGCACTATTGAACTACGGTCCATATTTGACATGGATATTTTGACTGTCTAATCAGGTTAAGTCCCATTAATCCAGCTCATTTCCTATGTTTTGGATGTGTGTATTCTATGGACAGTAGTGGATAGCACCTACCAGTAAATGTCTGTACACTACTTGATAGTCTGGAGAGCTGCGGGTCCCAGAGGAAGACTTGAATAGATAGTATCAGTTCTAATGTCCTCAGATAAAAGTAACTTTAAACTTATTATGATTAAAATTATACTGCTAAGGAATGATTATATCAACTAAAGAGGTCGTATAAATAGAAGTAGCTGGATTTTTTTACTTATCTAGGCTTTATGAATCCATGTATGTAGTTAATACGTAAGCATGTCCAAGCCTGGTGTTCGATGGACGAGTACTGGTGATGGAAGTTTGGGTTAGGCCCTTACTAGGCCAACAGAGCTCGCTGAATGTCCCACCGACTCTGTTGCTGCTCAATAAGACTTTCCGTTCTTCTTTTTGACCTGCCTGCAGCAGCACTTACTACTCACAAGACAGATGTGACCTGCTCTACATTCTTCCACCCTTGCAGGTTTTAAATTCTTCACATTTTCTGCATATAAATAGCAAAGTGTGTTTCCAGCGGTTGAGTGGAAGCCGCCCTGATTGCAACACCTGTATTTAGCTATTTTGAAAGGAAACTTTCAGGGTCGTTTTGAATATGTTGTTGTTTATTCTTGTAAGGCTTGCATGTCATTTTAGCACCTATGAGCAATGCCTGGTGTAGAGGCCCAAGAGGAAAACCTGTCCGTGAGCAGGTATGGTATGCACAGCAAAGACCTGTCCAGTATTCATGCTTTCTGCCTCCCTTCCGCCCATGACCAGCACCAAGAGCTGTGAAACTGATGCCTCTGTATGGACAAAGGCAGTGAGAAAACTGTTTGTCAGTTCATTAGAAAAGGGCAGAAGGAAGGGGCACGCTAAAGTCCCCCTTGGCTGTAGCAGAAAGCTGGTGAGCAGCAGCAGGGAAGCAATGTGCTCTGCTGCGTTTCTTCCCCTGGTGATGCTGGGGCTGCCCAGCAGTGTGCTGAGGAGATGCTGTCGTGAGGAAAGGTCTCAGCCGGAGAGCCCAAGGAAAGCGTGGATCAACACATCTTTGCAAATGTTCTCGCATATCAGTGGCTACAATGGGGATTAAAGTTATGTCCTAAGAGACATGTTGGAAGGATTGCCACTTCCAAGCTGAGTCTTTGCTCTGTGAAGACAGCCTGGTGGATCAGAGAACTGTAACTGAATGCTTCCCTGCATCTGCACTGGTGAAATCAGGAGCCAAAGCCTTAAGTAGGTTGGCTTCACAAGCAGCTCCGTCTCTCTCTCCTCTCCTCGCCAGGCTGATGCTGCAGTAGTCCCTGACCACAGCAGAGAAGTTGAGGCAGATCACAGCGAGAGTGCAGGACAGAGACCCTTGAATTCCCTTCCCCGCAGCCTCTATCTTTGGTTGGGAAAAAAAAAATATAAACCTCCCCTAACACAACAGGGAAAATATCTCAAGCAGGAACTGTGCCGTGAGTACTCTGATAGCTCATCACTACAGTAGGATATATTAAAAGGCAGCACTTCATACCAGAACCTAGTGAATGACATAGGAAGGAAAGATCTTAGACAGTTATTGTTATTTTTTCTTCCATGATAGTTTTAGCTGAATCATGAAGGAATTTGAAGCATTGTGGGGAGTGCACTAAAAACAGAAGATGAGCTAAAAGGATTTGGCAGTACTTAAATGCATTTCAGCTCTTCCCCAGACTATGATGCAGTCTATAGAAAATGCAAACACACTTTGCCCGGAGACATCTAGTGCTGCAAATTAGGTGTAAGACTGAGCTGATGTAGTAATCCTGAAATGCTATATCCGAGTGCTCTCTGAAACACGCCTCTTACACTATTTTAAAAATACTTCTGTTGTTATAGTGCATGTGAAGACTGTTGGGCACCAGCTCCAAACAAGCACAGAGAGGAGAGCAGCAGAGGCAAATATCCCCACATTGCATCGTCGGTGGGTCTCTCTGAGGTGTAGCAGCCCCATTAAGGATCTGTCCTTGTGTCTTGTCCTGCCCCTTTTGTCTGGCTCCCTTCTGAATCTGCCAAGAAGTGCTTTTATTGGTTTGTTTCTTCATATGACTGTTGAGCTTTTTTCTCAGATGCTATTACTAGTAACAACTTTGAGACATGATTCCTTTAGACAGCAATGTCCAGCAATCTAGAGCTGAAACACACCTCTATAATCCTTTGAGCATTTAATGTTTTAATATTTTTTCACTATCTGAATGTGTTTTTTTCAACTGACTTTATCATTAACATAAGAAATTTGAAGCCTTTGTAATGAGAATTATAGCTCCTGTAATACAGTAACATACACTGTAATTGTAGCATAATTTAATACATGAAGTTTCATAGACAGCTGTAATAGATATTTTATGGCACAGTTTTTCATAGAGAAACCCAATATTTAAAATATACTATTTATTAATATATAATAGCAAAGCATCTGGAAAACATTTTTCTCACATTATCTGGGACTTAGAAAACAAAAATTATTTTCTTTCAAATAGGAAAATTTATCAGATAAAAGCCACAACTTCAGATCCCTGTGTATGTTCTCCCACAGTGTGTATCCCTGTGTATATCCTCTACGTCTGAAGCAGTCATTGAAGTTAATGTCACATCTGTTCATGAAGGACTTGTGAAATTGGATAATTAGACTGTCCTGAAAACAACTCTCTAATTGTCCTTAGTGAAAGCAGTGTGTGTTTCTCTTACTTCAGTGTCTTAGACTCTTAGCTGTACCAGCAGAACTGCTGTAGTTGTGCTCTGGCTCTCATTGTCTGTGGAAGTCTATAAATCAAATTACGATCCGTCTTTGTGGGAATAGTGAAGGCTTAAAAATGATCATATGAAACACTGTACGTCACTATCCTGTGCATCTCTCTCATTTGATGTGGTAAATGAAACTGAGCATTTCACCTTAGCACTGAAATTCAGGACTCGGCCTGAGAGGGCCCAGGGTAACCTGATCTTGGGCCCTGCTTCGAGCGGCAGGTGGGACCAGGTATCTCCAAAAGTCCCCTCCAAGCAGGACTCTTCTGTGGTTCTACGACTCTAAGTTAATGCCACCTAAATTATGACAATAAATCTAACAGGAAAATTGCCAGCTACTAGCCGTCAGCTGGAAACCACTATGGTACACAGTAGTTTCAATTTGGATGAGGAGGGAAATTTCAGCCCTCACTGAGAGTTATTTTTTATTATTGAGTCAACTGGGTCTTTAACTTTTAGTGTATCCTCACCTCCTGAGCTTTATCAGGTTCTTCATAAGCCAGCTAGCTAGTGTGCTTGCCTCTGTTCAGAAATACCCTGGTATTCTGATAATGTGTTGACAGTTTTCATTTGCATAAATCAAAGCCAAGCAAACATTCCATCCCTGACTTGCTGATTTATTCTGCTGTGTATGGCCTCTGCATTGTTCTTAACCGTTATCCTCACTCCTTCCCTGCCTCCTCCACTGGCAGAGGTGGGAAAATACTCAGTGACTCTGCATAAACCTGTGATGAACTGTGAAAATCCTTAGTGCTTTCAGTGGCCTGAACAAGAAATGCATTTTCAAATTCCTCTGAGCTTTGGTGGTGTCCAGCCTCAGCTCTGAGTTCAGCTGCTTCTCTGTTTCCTTACTGCAGTCTGCCAGAGGCAGACTCAGGTTGTTACTCCTCTCCATGAATTTCTCTTTGTTTGCTCTTTGCTCTGGCTGGTTGTGTTTCCCTTCCCTGTTGAGAGAGTTCACAGGCCCTTCAAAAACCTGACCAAAATGCACTTTCTCTCTGCAGGTAGCCTCATCCCAGGTAAAGCTGATTCTGTGGTGGGCTGGGCCAGTCTGTGTTCTCCTGCTGTACCTCATTTTCTCTTTCTTCACGATTGTCGGTAGCGTGTAACAGGAGATTGGCCCAACGCTCTTCGACTTAGAGCTAAGCTTTCAGCATAGCCCTTTGAACTGGCTCTAGGGCATTTTCTGTCCAGGGATCCAGTTTTGGCATCACGCACACCTTTGTTGCAGGAGCTCTGCTGTGCTGCTTGGCTGTGGTCAGGTGCTCTAAGCAAAGAGGTAGGTGAAGTCAGTGGTTGCTGTGTATCGTTTCATACACTTCTTTTGAATTAAGGTGAAATGAAAAGTGGAAATCAATTATATTCACCAAAGGGTACTATTGGTATGATTGACCAAGTTCTTTTCCTGGTCTTGGAAGAAGGCACAGATTTTGTACCCCGAAGTAGGATTTGGCCCTCTGAATTTTAGCCATCTAAAAGTGAGGTCTGAGTCATCTTTACTTTTTCTAGGGTTAATGGAGAGAAAATGTCATCTCCAGTAAACACTATATTACACTTAACTAGGGCAGGGTGAAATGTCCTTTAACGTGTCTAGCATGAGGGAGCCCAGATAGCTGCCTTGAATGTGGATGTTCTCAGTATCTGAAATCATGTGAGATGGAGCCCACCAGAATAGATTGCAGTCTGAATCTGCAAACCCAGCCTAAGGTGCAAACCCACTTAGCACAGCAGATAAACTTCATGAAAGTGCAGGTATCTGTGTAGCATTATCATCAGAAATCTTCCTGGAAGAGGTTTAGAAAAGGATTTGAAAGAGCAAAGGCAATTGTTTGATACGTGAGAAGAGGCGAGCGGTTCTGGCACACTGTAACAGAGATGGAATTATTGCATCCACCCCTCCTGCTACCTCCACCCCCAAAATCTGAAAACTTCCTGATTTGTGTTCATCAATAATTAAGAGCCCATCAGCAATACTCAGAGGGAGCTTGCATTGCACTTCTGAGCAGCCAGTTAGTAATGTACGGTGGAGAGATCCTCTTTTTCAAATCCCAGGGCTCCAGGCCATGCAATGCTAGTATTGCATTTTCAATTAGCTTCTGAGTGAATGCTTGGCATATGTAGAAGTGAACTGGTACACAATTAGCTTATTGTTCCTTTCAGCTTTGTGCTGAGAGGATCTGAAGGACTGCAGAAGAGAGGGGAGAGGGGAAAAAAAAGAAAATAGCCAAGCCAGCGGCATCTCTGTGGATGTGGAATAAGGGTGTTTCTTGGCTCACGCAGATTCCCGTGCGAAGTCGGGAGTTACAGCTGTTACTGAGGAGCACTCAGCCTGGCTGTGGGGAGGGCACCCGGGGAGAGGTGCAGACCGAGTCTGAAGCTCCAGGCTCTTCTCTTGTCTGACTCACCTCAGCATCACGATGGAGCCCAACAGCCCTAAAAAAATACAGTTTGCTGTGCCACTGTTTCAGAGTCAAATAGATCCTGAGGCAGCTGAGCAGGTAAGGAAGACGAGTTTCTTTTGGTGTTTTGAGGGAATGGGGTAGGAATGGGGGCAAGATGCGGGGTGAGAACAGGTAATACTTGTGGCCTAAATGCCTTTCTAACTTATATTAGTGTAACTATAGATTAAATGCTCTGGAGGTTATAGCGATGTCTGGATACACCCAAAGAGGGAGGAGGGTAAGTCCTCTAGCCAGAATAAGGTTTCTTTACCTTGGGTAGGTTTATTCAGTATATATTTGTTGTGCCTTTTCTATAACTGGACTTGTGCCCTAATACATACACTTCACATGAATACATGTCCTCAACAAATCAACTAAAGTATATTATTTGTACATAAAGCAAAACATGAAGCTGATAATAGGTACCTAATGGAAATATTGCGCAGAAGACAGCTTATTTACCATTCACTTTAACATGAGAAAATATGAGTTATGTTTTGCACAATAGTTATCACTTCAGTTACCTCCTGTATTTCTCATTATTTTTATACATTTTTTATGTCATTGCTACAGTGTTTTACATATTTGAAAAATATATACAGGTAGAAATATGCCTGACTTATGTCCGCATTGGAATTATGTGTGTGCTATTTCAGGTTTTGACTCACTCCCAAAACATACACATACATTTAATATATATAGCAATACAGATGTCTAAGGAGGAAGAGATATCTATTATTGTGTACCAATATGTGTAGATACGCATGAAGAAGGACACAGGGAATCTTATGAGAAAGGCTGGATAAATCGTAATTAGGTGACCCAGTATATTTCTCTCAGTGCAAGTCCTTCCCGACATTTGCTTCTATTTTGGTAAGTCTAGTTTTAGATGATACCAGGGGAATATCATAACCTTGACAGTTCCGTGACATTAGCTATGAAATTATTTGCACCTTTAGGACAGGTATCTGGTTTCCTGAATATTCTGATGCCGTGTCTCTTAAAAGGCAGCCGCCTTTGCCAGAAAATGATGAGTTGTGAGTGACCACTGAACGAAGAAACACTAGAAGGGTGCAGGGGAGAATTGCTGTGGGTCTTCATTTTGTCCATAGGTACTTCTGAGCTATGAGATGTCCGTACCTTATGGAACAGTCCTGCAATGAATTCAAGCGGGATGTGTTCTGACATTTTTCTGAAATCTATGAGAACCATAAGATTAGGATTTCCCGGAATTCCCATGGCTTTTGAAATGCTGTGGCCCAAATTCTGCCCAGTATTTATGGGCAGTCCTTTTTTTATGTTGTGAGTTTAATTCCAAGTGCTATCCACTTTCATTGTGGCTGTGTGATGAAATTAAAGCAGTAAATTCTGCTGTCAGCTACGGTTACGCTAATCTGGAATAAACCCATTAACCCTGATGATGTAATTTTCCATTTACACCTCTGAAAGCAAAATTTGAACCCACCTAAATACAGATGTTGGCTCAGCAACTAAAAAAGAACAAACGCACTGACATTGAGGTTTTGTGTCAGAACAGTTTCTAGCTTAAACACTCTTGGTCCCTCTCTTAAATTCAATAGAATATCAATAGCCTGGAGGCTTTAGTGGAGAAATACAAAGCTTTCAATGCAAATGTGTGCATTATAGGAGGGTAGTCTAATACCATGTAGTTCAACCAGTGTTAATAGAACAAAAGTATTTAGGCAAATAAACTGAATAAGAAGAATTGCATACAATTCAGGATTATATATTAATATGTAAAGATCTGTTGCATAGTGCTCTTTGAAAATATTCTTTTGAAAGTCTTAAGTATTGTTTTTCTTTAGTTAAAGAACAGTAGTAACACCTCTGGCCACAGTTTAGAAATATCATAAATTCATTGGAAGGCATACATGCAATATCAGCTCTCAAGTGCACTTACAAAATATTAACGATTATTTGTGAGAGCTAGGTACTAGGTATTTGCACACATAAGCTCACAAACTGCTGCAATCATTTTCCTGAAGCAAAGCTAAATGTCAATATTTTAAGATATGACTGATGCATGTCAGCAATACATGCCCAAAAAATTATTCAAGATGATTGCAAAGCCTAAAGGTATTTGGAAAGCTCTCCCCTGTGCCTTTGCTTTCCATGTACAAGCAGCAACATGACCCTGATCACTGTCAGACCTGATGAGCAGTCAGTAAGACAGTGACGTGCTGCTGTTCTTTAAATATTTTCTTTTTTAACTTTGCCTGGTCTATACTCAGGAGTGCACCAGATGTATTTTTTGCTTTGCTTTGGGTGCAGGGAAGTTGGTGGACCCTAATGACTCTCCTTGGTTTATGCATGTTACAGATCAGGAAAAGAAGGCCTACACCAGCATCGCTCGTCATCATGAATGAACACGTGCCCCCAGGTAAGTGCCAACATACCTTCGAAACCATTGAACTTGTATCCACAGGATTGTCTGCAAATTGGTTTTATTAACTACATGGTTTTAAAAATCCAGCATTACATATTGAATCATGGATCTTAGAAGAGTTTGGAGTAAACCCCATGAATATGTGTAATTCTTGGCCTCCAGATAATGTCAAGAATTTCAAGATTTTATCCTCCATGTAAATCTTCTGTTGTATGTACATGGAGAATATGATCCTGATCCAGCACTTTCATCCACAAAACTTTTCTTTCCCTGGGTGGATACTTTGGAGATCAATGAAGTCCTAGTCTTGGTTTTCTGATCTCTAGAGATACCAGGGTGGCTCCAGGGCTAATTCAACAAAGTGAATTGCTTCTGCAAGACAGGTTGTTTTCTAGTTTTCTGATGAAACATGTGATGTCTGTTTTCATTATTCCTTTTCAACTGTGAATACATTATCTTCATCCAAGACTCCTCCCAGAAGATTTTCTGTGGGATGGGACGATTTGAGGTTGCAACATACTTTGTCACGTAAACGTGACTTCAGAAAGACTCTTTAATCAGCTGTTTAGGGAGTACTAGAAGTGAAAAAGCTCAGCAAAAATGGATTGCAGGAATAAGTCCTCAGGACATAATCCCTTTGAAACACACTACCTACTTTATATCAAACTTTTCTTTTATATAGTGCTCTGCAACATTTTTTCCTGCCTTATCTCTTCATCATGTGGAATCTTTTTTCAAAAGCAGTTCAGGCTTTTCCTCACTGATGAGTCTCCTAGGTCATTACTGTATGCACTGGCCCCTCAGTAAAACAAAACCATCTTAGCTCTATTAGGATCTCCACTTACGGCACTGTGCTGAGGGTCTCCACTTATGATTAACATCACCAGTAGCTGAAGTTCCTCAGAAAGAGCAGAAAGAAGCATTTAGAGAGCCCTGCTCTTGTGGTTGAGATCATTGCAGCACAGTACACAGATTAGGGAGGTTCAAGCATGACATATGGCTATATTCTTTTGACACTGAGAGTGACCCATGAGTTTGCTGTGGGGCTAACACCAGTCCCAGTTTGGAGAATAGCTTTCTGGCCTGAATTCCAGGCAGTTCAGCTCTCAGTAATGGTGCAGGAAAGATCTGCCTTAGACTGACTTTCCTTACCTTAATGGCATCTACAGTGTCTGTGTTGCTAGGA